>OZ030028.1:38530700-38740899 GCA_964023405.1 Apodemus agrarius
AAAACTTCCCTTCGTCAAAGTTTAGTTTCTTCCCAGCCGCCTGGCCGTCATGCTCTGGCGCATCCTCCAGATTTTCAGCTGATAGGAAAACAGGCACCTTTCCCCTCTGCTACGTTTGTTTTGTTTGTTTTGTTTTTTTTTAAAGGCTAGTCAAGTGCAGAAGAGGAAAAAGTATGAACGATCGATTGATATAGCTACCGACCTTCAGACTAGACTCCCTGATGGCTTTTAACATTAAAAAATTATCTAATGCCTGGGGGGAAGGGGCTTGCACTAGTGGAAGTCAAAGGACAACTTCAGGAATCAACTCTTGTCGTCACGCTTGGCAGTAAGAGCCCTATTGGCTAGACTGTGTTGCTCGCGCGCGGCTCCTTGGGAGATGTAGTCCGGAGAGCCTCTGGCTCTTTGGATCTTGCCACTTTAGGGCAGTAAAGAATGTCTTTGGCGAAGGGGAAGCCTGGGAAGGGGAAAACCATATGAAATGTAAATTAATATATCTAATAAAAAAGTTAAAAAAATAAAATAAATAACTTAAAAAAAAAAGAATGTCTTTGCCTGTTTAGAAAAGAAGCCGGGAAGAGGACTTATGGGAAATATGGTAAGGGGGGGAACTGGGAAAGGGGAAAGCCTTTGGAATGTAAACAAAGAATATAGAAAATAAAAAAAAAAAAAGAAGAAGCCGGGCGTGGTGGCGCACGCCTGTAATCCCAGCACTTGGGAGGCAGAGGCAGGCGGATTTCTGAGTTCGAGGCCAGCCTGGTCTACAGAGTGAGTTCCAGGACAGCCGGGACTACACAGAGAAACCCTGTCTCAAAAAACCAAAAAAAACAAAAAAACAAAAAAAGAAGAAGAAAAGAAGCCGGGCAGGTGCAGACCTACTTCAATTCCAGAGAGCGAGCGCGGTCGAAGCTCAAGCTATGGTGTTTTGGGGTGGGAAATAGATTGGCTCTATTTTCCTCAGGCTCTTGTAGCCTCTTGCCTGAAGGCGGCTGATTGGTCAGCTCCACAAGGGGGCGGGCCCAGGACTAGCTCCTCCCTCCCGCTGCGCTGCTAGGACCTCCGGGATTCCTAGAGAGGCTGCGGAAGCGCTCTTGGGGGTGGGATTTATGGCTGAAGCTCGCACTTGGTTACTTCCGGCGACGAACTGTTGGAAAGTGTCGGACGTCTCTCTCTCTTGGCTTGTGAGAACTCCATCTTCCAAGCCTGGGCTGCAGGGAGTTTACTCTTTGGGTCCCCGGGACTTAGAGACTGGAGAGGAGCCGGTAGGACATTGTGTCCACACTGGGGTCCTGTCCCTAACCTTGACCCGGCCGGTCTCTGCCTCCGGGTCAGGAGCTATTCCGAAGAATCCAGGTCCAATTTTCTGAGTATAACCGTGCTTCTCCTAGAACTGATGAAGTCTTTCGTTTATCTGTCAAGCCCTTATGGCTTGAAAGCCAGAGCGAGATATGACCATTTTAATGGGTTTCATTCCTATTCTGACTTAAGTTTGGCTTATGATCGAGAGAAGAAACGACTCCGTCTAGAATAATCTTGTCCCGTTATTTATATGAGATGTGGACTTTTTCATTTTTAAAACTGTTTTAAGTTGGGCCTGATGTCACTTTTTCATGGCCTTTTTTTTTTTTTTTTGCGTTATTAAAATCTGGACGTAGCCATTATGTTATGGGAGAAGTGATGACTGACTTGTAGTTTATATCTTAAAGTGAATGACTTTGTTGAGTGGTTTTCTTTAGTATAGATGACGTTGTTGCCACCTCTCTTAACTAATAATAATTCCAGACATACCAGTAAGGTTGTTCACTTGCAAAAAGTACCTTTTAGGAGAGCAGAGAAACGAATCGGGTTACTATAACGGGCAACCTCTAGAGACTTCTGAGCTGGAATGATAATGACAGAATCCAGGGCAGTTACACACTTAGAGCCTCCCGCTGAGACTTCCCAAGAGCAAGCAGACCTTCTCATAGTGAAAGTAGAAGAAGAGGACTGCTCCTGGATGCAGGGGTGCGCCCGGCCAGTGCTTGAGACTTTCTACCAGCGCTTCAAGCGCTTCCAGTACCATGAGGCAGCAGGACCCCGCGATGCTCTCAGCCAACTCCGGGTTCTCTGCTGTGAGTGGCTGAGGCCCGAGCTGCACACCAAAGAACAGATCCTGGAGCTGCTGGTGCTGGAGCAGTTCCTCACCATCCTGCCTGAAGAGTTTCAGGCTTGGGTGAGAGAACATCACCCTGAGAGCGGGGAAGAAGCCGTGGCTGTGATAGAGAGTATCCAGAGAGAACTGGAGGGGCGCAGACCACAGGTGCGTTACAAGAGGAAACCGGGGAGCCCCGAGGAAGGAGCTGCCGTGCAGTCTTAGCCCTCTGGTGCTTCAGTCGTTCATATTCTGGCTTTGCTGTTGTTTCTGAGACGGTCTCACTAAGTATTCTTGGGTGTTTTGGATTTCACTATGTAGATCGGAGATCTCTATATAGACTGGAGCTCACAGAGATCCACCTGCTTCTGTCCCCCAAGTGCTGGGATGAAAGGCGCGTGTCACTCACTGTACCCAACATGTAACGAGTTTTTTCTTTTTTCTTTTGGTTTTTCTAGACAGGGTTTCTCTGTGTAGCCCTTGGCTCCTGGAACCCACTCTGTAGACCAGGCTGGCCTCGAACTCAGAAATCCACCTGCCTCTGCCTCCCAAGTGCTGGGATTAAAGGTGTGCGCCACCACTGCCCAGCGTACTGAGTTTTAAAGAATAATGTTTCTTCCTACTCCTCCCCTTTTTTGAAAATTAAGCTCATATTCCCTACTTGTGTTTCTTTTCTTTTTATCCCTTTATTCCATTTATATGAGTATACCGTAGCTGTGTTCATGCACACCAGAAGAGGGCGTCAGGTCCCATTACAGATGGTTGTGAGCCACCGTGTGGGTGCTGGGAATCGAACCCAGGTCCTCTGCAAGAGCAACAAGTGCTCTAGACAGCTGCACGACTTCTCTAGTCCTTTTTTATTTTATTTTTAAATTATGTGTTTGAGTGTCTGAATTTGTGCGTGTGAGTGCAGGTACGTCCTTGGTGGGCACTGAGCCCACCAACACCTGAAGTTAGCTTGGGTCCTCAGCAAGAGCCACATGTGCTGTCACGTTAACCCGTGGGCCATCTGCCCTTCCCCTCCCAGCCACAGCACAGTTAATTTTAAGGAAATCTTTTTCCCTTTAAATGATTAAAACGCCATCTCTGGGCACATATAATACCAACAAAGCAGAGGCAGGTGGATCTCTATGAGTTTGAGGCCAGCCTGGTCTACACAGAGAATTTTAGGTTAGCCAAAGTTATATATAGAGAGAGACCCTGTCTCAAAACTCCAATGCAGTCTTTATCAGTTATTAAACTTCCGCCTCCTGGGGCATCGGTTGCTGATGTTTGTACTCTGGTCTGTTGGTCCTATTGGTTGTTTCTGAATCCGCTTTTAAATGATTTGAGGTGTAAACAATACTGGCCCTTGGTTTGGTCAGCCTCCTTCCACCAGGTTTTTCCTTTCAGGTTTTCTCCTTACAAACTTAGAGCTTGAACTGGTGGAGCATGCCCTTAATCCTAGCACTTGGGAAGCTGAGACAGGAGGATTCTGAGAAGGAGGACCCTGTTTAGAAACAAAACAAAAAGACTATGTATGGGTTTACAGGCGTTGAGGTTGCTTAAGGACTCCACTGGTCTCTCAGAGCCCTGTATGTAAGTGTAAATACTGGTCTCCTCATTGTCCGTCTGCAGCCGAGGGATAATTCAGAATTCGAAAGCATCCTCAGACTCAGACAGCTTTTTTTTTTTTTTTTTTTTTTTTCTTGTTTTTCAAGACAGGGTTTCTCTATGTAGTCCTGGCTGTCCTGGAACTAGCTCTGTAGACCAGGCTGGCCTCGAACTCAGAAATACACCTTGCTCTGCCTCCCAAGTGCTGGGATTAAAGGCGTGCGCCACCGCCCGGCTTAGACTCAGACAGTTTTAACTCACCCTGTGACTCAGGTAGCAGGCGAGGGGTGACTTACTGACCTGTAGCCAGACGGCAGCCATCTTGAAGGATGATCTACCAGAAGGAATTATGTCAGTCTTTCTTTGTTTCTTTTTTCCTTTCCTTTTTTCTCTTCCTTCCTTCCTTCCTTCCTTCCTTCCTTCCTTCCTTCCTTCTTTTTTTGGAAACAGAGTTTCATGTAACCCAAGTTAGCCTCAAACTCCTGATGCTCTTCCTACCTCTCTCCCTTCAGACCACTGAGGCAACAATTATGCCACCATGCCTTGTTTCCCCCATTTCCCTCCCCTTTGGGGGAGGAGGCAGAGATGGAACCCAGGACCTCACCTGTTAGGCAAGTGCTCTACCGCTAAACCACACTCCAGGCCCCAGACTAGGAGATTCTGAGTGTACGCAAGTGCTCTACCAGGAAGCCCATGGAGCCATATCCCAGCCCCTTTTACCCTTTGACTTTGAAACAAGGTCTCTGTATGTTGCCAGGGCTGGTGCTGAATGTTTTGTCCCCCTGCCTCAATTCAAGGAACTCCAGACTTGTGTCACCAGGTCTGGTTAGAATGTTTAAAGGTTTCCTGAATCTTTTTTTTTTTTTTTTTCTGGTTTTTGGTTTTTTTCGAGACAGGGTTTCTCTGTGTAGCTCTGGCTGTCCTGGAACTCACTAAGACCCGAAAGGAAAACGGGGGCACCCCAGTGCCCCACGCCTTGGAAGGCGTCGCCCCAGTCACTCACGAGAAAGTCTTGATGCAACGGCAAGAGGATTTTAATTCCAGAGGCTCTGGGGTTCACAGTCTTACCACGCAGGGTAACACAAACCACTCCATAGCTTCTAAGCCAATCAGTTTAAATTATCCAAGCCCGGGCTCTCTGAGAACCAATCAGTTTCCTATTGAAGCCGGATAAACTAGTTAGGTCATTTCCGCTTCCGTGGCCGCCATGCACAGAGTCACGCCAGGCATTTCCTGCTACGCATTTCCTGTTATGGGGCCAGGGTCACATATGTACTTCCTGTTACAGGGTCAGGATCATGTATTCAAAGTCCCCCCAACTGGTAGTAGGTGTTGGGGACCTGAGCGCCCGCCAGGCATGAACCCCGCAGCCCACGCGGTGGTCCCGCCCAGCTGCACCCACCCTTGCCCCAGCCACCCCTCGGAGGCGAGATGGGAAAGGACACCAGTGTCCTTCCCAGCATGTGGCTCGCAGCTGGACCCTGGAGGCGGGTGTGACACGCACACTCCTGGGCCAACAAAGAGTGGCCAAGCCTCTGCTCCTTTGGGATCACCCAAGACTCAGGCACGGGGGATTCCCAGCCTGCAACCCTCATCCTTTCAGTAGACCAGGCTGGCCTTGAACTCAGAAATCCACCTGCCTCTGCCTCCCTAGTGCTGGGATTAAAGGCGTGTGCCACCCACCTACCCCCACCCCCTCACCCCCCCGCTAGAATGTTTAAATTTCCTTCTCTCTTCTCTTCTCTTCTCTTCTCTTCTCTTCTCTTCTCTTCTCTTCTCTTCCTTTTATTTTTTTAAAAGATTTTATTTACTTTATGTATATGAGTTCACTGTAGCTGTCTTCAGATACACCAGAAAAAGGTGTCAGATCTCATTACCGATGGTTGTGAGCCACCATGTGGTTCCTGGGATTTGAACTCAGGAACTCTGGAAGAGTAGTCAGTGCTCTTAACTGCTGAGCCCTCTCTCCAGCCCCCTTTATCCTTTTTTAAATATAATTGTTTGTGTGTATGTGGTGAATCTGTGTATAGGTACCTGTGAAGGCCAGAAAGAGATCAGAAGGCCTAGAGCCGAGGTGAGCCCCCGGATGCGGGTGCTGGCTCCCCCAGGAGACCCGTCTATTCTCCTAACCAGTGAGCCGGCTCTGCAGCTCTCAGAAGTGTTGAAACATAAGCTGTTCTGAATCCTAAGGACGAAAGGGAAGGGCAAGAGCAGCAACCTTCTGAAGGCAGGGTCTTCATGCTTTCCGGAATTTCTAGGAGTGAGCTACGCCTTGCAGAGTAATTATATGCGCCCTAGGTTGAATTGGGGGTCCAGAGCAGGATGGTGGAGGTTGGTACCATGCTGGACATGAACGTTCTGAGGCAGGGGTATAACCCAGTTTAGCGCAGACCTTGCTGCTGTCCTCCTGCTTCTGCTGCCTGAGTGTCAGAATTACAGGCATGTGGACCTAGGCTTTCTTAAATCTCAGTCGGACCAGCAGGGACTGCCTGGGTCCCACTATGGCCCTTCCAGCTCCCCCTTTCGCCTCTCTCCGTTACTAACCTTTACCCACCATCAGCTTCTTGGGGGTCTTCGCTTAGACCAGACACCCTTATTTTGCCTGAGGGTTTGAGAACTCTCTCTGTTCCTGGATTTCTTCTCCCCCTTTGCCTTTGGATACCTTCCTTTTAAAAATGTTTCTGTGTATGTGTGTGTCTTAGTTAGGATTTCACTGCTGTGAACAGACACCATGACCAATGCAAGTTTTATAAAAGACATTTAAGCCGGGAGTGGTGGCACACGCCTGTAATCCCAGCACTTGGGAGGCAGAGGCAGGTGGATTTCTGAGTTCAAGGCCAGCCTGGTCTAGAGAGCGAGTTCCAGGACAGCCAGGACTACACAGAGAAACCCTGTCTCGGAAAAACCAAAAATAAATAAATGAATGAATGAATGAATGACAACATTTAATTGGGGCTGGCTTACAGGCTCAGAGGTTCAGGCCATTGTCATCAAAGCAGAAACATGGCAGCATCCAGGCAGATATGGTGCAGGAGGAGCTGAGAGTTCTACATCTTCATCTGAAGGCTGCTAGTGGAAGACTGACTTCCAGGCAGCCAGGGTGAGGGTCTTAAGCCCACACCCCACAGTGGCACACCTACTCCAACAAGGCTACACCTCCTAATAGGGTCACTTCCTGGGCCAATCATATACAAACCATCACATTCCACTCCCTGGCCCCCATAGGCTTGTTCAAACATGAGTCTATGGGGGGCATACTTAAACATAGCATAATGCAAAATACATTTAGTCCCAACTTCAAAAGTCCCTGTAGTCTAGAGCAGTCTCAACAGTGTTAAAAGTCCACAGTTCAAGGTTTCTTTTGAGATTCATCCAATCACTTAACTGTAATCCCCCAAGAAAGACAGGAAATCAGCTGGGCAAAGTCCATACCCTGCATCTCCATGTCTGGCAAAGCAGTCTTCAGATATCCAACTCCTTTTTCATCTTTGTTGACTGCAACAAGGTTCTTTCTCCTGGGCTTGTTCCACTCCCTGTTAGCAGCTTTCCTTGGCAGGCATCCTGTGGCTCTGGCATCTTTAACATCTTGGGTACCCCGAGTCAATTTCAGCTTCATGGCTTCTTGTTCCAATGTCTGAGATCCACACATGATCATCAATGAATCTCCAAAGAGCTGGTGTCACTTCTCCAGCTCTGCCCTCTGTAGCACTCTAAGTTCAGATTGATCCACTCCACTGCCACTGCTGTTCTTGGTGGTCATCCCATGGTACTGGCATCTCCAATATGCTAGGGTCTTCCATTGCAACTATGCTTCACCAAAGCCTCTCATAGGCTTTCTTCATGGTACCAAACCTCAACTCCTTTGCATGACCCCTTCAGTCCTGGGCTGTCAATTACAACTGAGGGTACATTTTCACCAATGGCCTTCCATGGCCTCTCACAGTACCAAGCCTCAGCTGTTCTTCATGATGCCTTCATACCTTCAAAACCAGTACCACCTGGATGATTCTTACACGTTACCTAGCTGTTAAGTACAGCTGCAGCATGAGGAACACTTGGCTATCTCTGGAATACAGCTTCTTTGTGCTCTCAGAAAACACTCCCAGATTTCACCTCAGTGATGCTGGTCTTTTCTTAGTCACCACTAATTTCTTTTTTTTCTCTTCTCTTCTCCTTCTCCTTCTCCTTCTTCTTAAAGATTTTTTATTTATTATATAAAAGTACACTGTAGCTGTCTTCAGGCATACCAGAAGAGGGCATCCGATGTCATTACAGATGGTTGTGAGCCACCATGTGGTTGCTGGGATTTGAACTCATGACCTCTGGAAGAACAGTCAGGGCTCCTTAACTGCTGAGCCATCTCTCCAGCCCCCACCACTAATTTCTTAGCTCCAGCTAACAAGCATCAATTGTCCCAGTAGTCTCCTATCCTCTTGAATATAAAGCCAGATGTACATGGCCGAAGCCGCTGAGTTCTGCTGCTTGCAGGAGCTGGAACATTGACCCCCTAGTTTTATTATGTTATCACTAGCTTCTTTTTTTTTCCAGATCCTTCACTGCCCAAGTTGGCTGTCCTGAATCTTGTTCCATAGACTGACTTTAAACTCAAGAGATCTGCATGTCTGTCTCCTAAACACTGGGATTAAAGGTGTAGTCCACCAAGCCTGGATTTAAGTTTTTCTTCACCTAGAATTTGTTCTGTTCTAGGCTGGCCTTGAACTGGAGATCTGCTTATCTTTGCCTCCTGGGATTAAAGGCTTGTACTACCAGCCTTGACCTAAATTTAGCGGGGTGGAATCTTGCCCCAAGGTCAACACTCCCTTAATTCAATTTAATATTCTGGAATTCAGCTCCATTTCACTTCCTGGAGTCCCTTTAATACTCAAGCTATATATTTTGTACTTTTCCTTTCTCAGCTTGCTAGGTTTGTTCAAAATTCTCTTCATCAGACTTAACCAGAGAACAAAGTCTTTGTTGGGCTTTTTTGAGAATTCCTTTGTCGATGCAATTAATATAAATCTCTGTACCTTACCCCTAGGCACTCTCTTCAGACAATGGCAAAAAGCAGTCACATTCTTCACCAAAACATCACAAAAAGAGTTTCTCAGCCACATATTAAATTCTTCTCCACTGAAACCTCTTGGGCCATCAGGCCTACACAGTTCAAATGACTCTCAGCATCACTGTCTTCCATATTCCTACTAGGCTGGCCCAGTAAGCCCCACTTAAAGCATTTCATGGCTTTCCAAATCCAAAGTCTCAAAATCCACATTCTTTTTTGTTTGTTTGTTTTGTTTTGTTTTGTTTTGTTTTCCCGAGACAGGGTTTCTGTGTAGTCCTAGCTGTCCTGGAACTCACTCTGTAGACCAGGCTGGTAGGCCACTCAGTAGACCTCGAACTCAGAAATCCGCCTGCCTCTGCCTCCCAAGTGCTGGGATTACAGGCCTGCACCACCACGCCCGGCCCAAAATCCACATTCTTACAAAGAAAAGCATGGTCAGGCCTATCACAGCAATACCCCACTCCCAGTACTAACTTCTATATTAGTTTGGGTTTCACTGCTGTGAACAGACACCATGACCAATGCAAGTTTTATAAAAGACAACCTTTAATTGGGGCTGGCTTACAGGCTCAGAGGTTCAGTCCATTGTCATCAAGGCAGAAACATGGCAGCATCCAGGCAGATATGGTGCAGGAGGAGCTGAGAGTTCTACATCTTCATCTGAAGGCTGCTAGTGGAAGACTGACTTCCAGGCAGCCAGGGTGAGGGTCTAAAGCCCACACCCACAGTGGCACACCTACTCCAACAAGGCCACACCTCCTAATAGAGTCACTTCCTGGGCCATTCATATACAAACCATCACAATGTGTGCTGATACCCCCAAAAGTCGGAAGAGGGCATTGGGTTCCCTAGAGCTGGAGTTACAGACAGTTGTGAGCCAACTAAGGTGTGTATTAGGAACTGAACGTGTGTCCTCTGCAGAAGTGCTGTTAGCCACTGAGCCGTCCTCTAGAATCTCCTTTGTGTGTGTGTGTGTGTGTGTGTGTGTGTGTGTGTATTTGATTTAATTTATTTTATGTGTATATGTCTTTTGCCTGCATGCATGTAAGTATGTATACCACATGTATGCCCGTGGCCCACAGTGGTCAGAAGAGGGTGTCAGATCTCCTGAACCTGGAGTGACAGATGTTTGTGAACTACCATGTAGGTGCTGAGAGCCTAGCTCTGGTCCTCTGGAAGAGCAGCCAAGGCTCTTAACCACAGAGTCAACTCTCCAGCCTTTTGTAATATCCTAAAGATGTTTATGGAGGCCGGGCGTGGTGGCACACGCTTGTAATCCCAGCACTTGGGAGGCAGAGGCAGGCAGATTTCTGAGTTCGAGGCCAGCCTGGTCTACAGGACAGCCAGGACTACACAGAGAAACCCTGTCTCGAAAAACCAAAAAAAAAAGATGTTTATGGAGTGACCCACTTCCTTAGCCTCTCAGGCTAAAGTGGATCCCGTCTGTTCTGTCTTGTAGCTGTGTTTCTTTCCCATCTAACGTGGTGTTCATAATGAAGTGTCTGCATGTGGGTATGTCTCATGGAAGTCTTTTCCCAGTAGAAATAAACCATATTTGTTAAACTTCTACTTAATTGCCCCATTGTAGATATAAGTTGAGTATTGGGCCAGGGGACAGGTGACAGTCTAGTGGACTCTAATGGGGCCAGGGGACAGGTGACATCTAATGGACTCTAATGGGTTCTTTCCCACCCCCCTCTATAATTTTGCTGATTGGTTGTAGTTGTGGTTGTTAGATTGCCACGAGTCATGAAGTACTTCCTCAGAAGATGGTACCACCCGGAGCTACGCAGGAGTCCTTCAGTCACCAGCTTCTGCCTGTGGAGGCCCAGTCTGAGCAAGAGCCACAGACGCTTCTGGAGGAAAATGGTGAGGCTCATCTACTCAGTGCAGTCAGTAGTCAGTGTGACTAGAAGATGGGGGCAAGGAAGGCCTGGAGTGTGGGCTGGGGGGCTCCCCTGAGAAGACTGAGACTATATCACACTTTCATTCTAAATCCAGAAAAGGGCCCTGGGGATATGGTTCTGTTGGCAATGCGCTTGCCTAGAGCGCAGGCTGTGGGTTCCATCACCGGACCCCCATAAACCAGGCGTGCAGCACACCTGCGAGCCCTGCAGGGCTGTGGAGGCAGGAGGATCAGCAAGCTTGTCCTGACTGTGTAGCGAGTTTGAGGCTGGGCTGCTTGAGACACTGTCTAAAGAACAAGCAAAACAAAACAAAACTAAGAAAACTATAAACAGGGACAGGGCATAGTCCGGTGGCAGAGTTTACCCTTAGTTCCATTTCATTTCCAGCACCCCTTCCAGAAGCAGACGTATGGCACCAGTGATAATGAAGATGATGATGTTGCTAAGGATAGGAGCTATAGAGTTTTAAAAGTTCTTTGTAACATTTGTTTTACATATATGTGTGTGTGTGTATGTGTGTATATATATATATATGTACATATACATATGAATGAATGTTTTCCTTGCATGTATATGTACACCGTGTGCATGCATTGCCTGCAGAGGCCAGAAAAGGCATTGGATTACAAGTGATTGTGAGCTGCCTGATATGGGGGCTGGGAACTGAACTCTGGCCCTCTACCAGAACAGTCCTTGAGTCATCTCTACAGCCCCACAGCATGTTTGTTTGTTTGGAGGTAGGGTCTATAGCTGGCCTCAAGCTCACTGTTAACCAATGATGACTTGACCTGTCAATTCCGTCACTACCTCTAGAAATGCTGAGATTGCAGGCATACTAACCAAGCTACAGCCCAGCCTCCCAGACCTCCCACAAACCCCCAAAATTTTAAGACACTTTGGTAAAAATATACTCACTTTGTATGCAGTCTATTTTGACATGCAAATATCATAACAGATTAAAGATTACCTTTTTTTTTTTTTTTTTTTTTTTTTTTTGAGACAGGGTTTCTCTGTGTAGCCCTGGCTGTCCTGGAACTCACTCTGTAGACCAGGCTGGCCTCGAACTCAGAAATCCGCCTGCCTCTGCCTCCTAGAGTGCATGCGCCACCACCGCCCGGCTAAGATTACCTTTTTTAAAAGATCCACTTATTTATTTTATGTATGTAAGTACACTGTCATTCTCCTCTGGCGAGAAGAGGGCATCGGATCCCATTGTAGGTGGTTGTGAGCCACCATGTGGTTGCTGGGAATTGAACTCAGGACCTCTAGAAGAGCAGTCAATGCTTTTAACCTCTGAACCATCTCTCTAGCCATAAAGATCACTATTAAGCAATACTGTCCTTTTGGAATAATGGGATGGTCCAAGATCTTGTTGGGAAACTTCACTTGGGAATGTTCTTTGTGCTAAATGATTCCATACTGACCAAGAATGCCATTGTTCTTTAAACATGGTCATGTCTGGTTTATCAATACCCACTCCTGGTACTGATTGCTTGGTTTGGGGGGGGGGGGTTTAGTTGTCTTTTTTTTGTTTGTTTGTTTTTTGTTTTTTGTTTTTGTTTTTGTTTTTTGAGACAGGATTTCTCTGTATAGTCCTGGCTGTCCTGGAACTCACTCTGTAGACCAGCTGGCCTCGAACTCAGAAGTCCGCCTGCCTCTGTCTCCGAGAGTGCTGGGATTACAGGGGTGCGCCACCACCGCCCAGCAGTTGTTTTGGATTTTTTGTTTGTTTTGTTTTGGGATCTCACTGTGTTACTTTGACTGTCCTAAAACTCTCTCTGTAGACCAGGCTGGCCTCAAACTCACAGAGATCTGCCTGCTTGTGCCTCCTGAGTGCTGGGATTAAAGCCATGCACTATCACCACCCAGCCCAATGTCTTGTTTTAATTAGCTTTCTTTTGCCGTGATAAAACACCACAGGCAAAACCAACTTGGAGAAGAAAGGGTTTATTTCGGCATAAAGCTTATAGTCCATTGTCCAGAGAAGTCTGGCCCGGAACTGAAGGCAGGAACCTGGAGGCAGGTGTTCTGTGGAGGCCAGTGCTGCTTGCTGGCTTCCCCTCATGGCTTCCCCAGCCTGCCTGCTTCTGGCACCTAGGACCACCAGGCCAGCACGGCACTGCCCACAGTGACCCAGGCCCTCTTGTTTTAGTCATCATCAAGAAGCACCCTGTAGTCTTCCTCATGGAGGCCTTCCCTCAGTGAAGAAGACCTCCTGGGCGACCCCAGCTGTGTCAGGGTGACATCAGCATCCAGTGCGCTTCCATTCTTACCACTGCAGTCTCTTGTGGCCTTGTCAGGAACATGAATGAGCAATGCTTAATAACAACGATGAGGAAGTGGATTTCTAGTGGTGACCATGTGGCCATTCACTGCAGGCCATCTGCCCACCTGTGCTGAGGTCGAGCGTGGACATTCGTACATGTGGGGCTGCCGTGGGGAGAGTCAGCTGGCTGCTCTCTCCAGAGGATCCAGGTCCGATTTCCAGGACCCACATGGCAGCTCACAACTGTCTGTAGCTCTGATTCCAAGGGGATCTGATGCCCTCTTCTGACCTCTGTGGGCCGTGCCTGCATGTGCTGCTGTGGAGGCACCAAACCTAGACATATAAAATAAAAATAAATCTTAAAAAATTATTACATGTGATAACCGTCATTCTAGTTGTAAAATGATCTCTTTTTTGTTCTTAGGGAAGCCTCAATACAGACATTGTACCCCACCCCCCCTGGTTTTGAGACAGGGTCCCATTATGTAGCTCTCTTGTGGCTGTTGGGATTCACTCTGTGAACCAGGTAGGCCTCAAACTCACCGACATCCTCCTGCCTACCTCTGTCTCCTAAGTGCTGGTATTAAAGGGTGTGCACAGCCACACTTGGCTTTAATTCTACTCTTAAAATCGTCTTAGGTTGGTTATAAGAAAAACTCAGAAACTAAATTGTATTCATTAGACCTTGTCAATAGACCAGTCCATACTGCTGGGCACAGAGGCACATACCTGTGGTACCAGCTACTTGGGAAGCTGAGGCAGGAGGATCTGGTTAGTCCAGGCATTAGAGTAAGGCAGAATCTGCCCTGTACTGAGATATAAAGGTGACTTGTTAGCACATTAAAACCTGTGCGACGCAGGGTGTGGTGGCACACTCCTGTAATCCCAGCACTTGGGAGGCAGAGGCAGGCGGATTTCTGAGTTCGAGGCCAGCCTGGTCTACAGAGTGAGTTCCAGGACCGCCAGGACTACACAGAGAAACCCTGTCTTGAAAAACAAAAAAACAAAACAAAACAAAACAAAACAAAACAAAACAAAAAAACCTGTGCGACTCGGGGAGACGCAGCTCTCCCGTAGGCATAGTCAAACACCTCTGTTACTGAGAGACGGCCCAGAAGGGGTTATCTTGACTAAAGCAGGAGACTGAGAGATTTTTTTCCTAGACAGGAAGCGGGGGTTGCAGTGGGGTGTCTCACCAAGTGTCCCAGGTTGGCTTTGAACTCAGAGATCCACTGGCCTCTGTCTCTTGAGCACTAGGATTAAAGGTACGGACCACCACGCCCAGCTGGTCTGGAGTTTTGGAAGAGAGGGAATATAGAGGAGGAGGCAGCACAGGCCCAGCATGGATAGGCTCCTGAGCCAACGTGAACTTAGCTTGGTGCCTCGGGTCCTTGGGCAAAGGCAGGGCATGGTGGCATTGTGAACCTGACCAGCTAGTCTCACTCATTCCTTTTCTCCACTCTCAGCCCTTCCTGTTCTCCAGGTTCCTTCCGTTCCCCTGAAGGACAGCCAGGAGCTGACAGATTCACTCCTCTCAGCTGGGCCCCAGGTGAGCTAGCACCCCTCCGCCCTCCATGGGAATCCATCCATACCCCTTCTCAGCCTCCAGCCCCTTCTGTCCTAGTTCTGATACTGGTAACTGTGAGAATACCCTAACGAACACAGCTATGGAAGAAAGAGCTTATTTTTAGCTCTCTTTAGGTCTCAGTGGATCAAAGAAGTCACAGTGGCGAGAACTTGAGACAGGTAGTCACCTGTCATATTAGACCCACAATCTAGATCAGAGAAAAATAAGTGGATGCAGACTCAGCACTCTCTCTCTCTCTCTTTCTCTCTCTCCCCCCTCTTACTCAATCTAGGAACCTAACCTAGGGAATGGTACCACTCACAGTAGGCTGGGTCTTCCTGCATTATTCCCTTAATTAAGGAAAGATTGGGCACAGGGCTGTCTGCAGGCCAGCTTGATCTAGACATTCCCTCCTTGAGACTTCCTTGCCTGGAGATTCTAGGCTGTGGCACCACGTTTAGCAGATACATTTAACCAGCTGCCTGGCCTCTCCGTAGTTGGTACCTTCCATTCACTCCCTCAGCCCCTCTCCCTTCTGATGAATACCTTTGGGTGCACAGTCTCTCCCCTGGCTTCTGACTTAGTGCTCCCAGGTTTGCCCTCACTGCAGACTGCCCTCATCTGCACTCAGGGAGTGGGAATTCAGCCGAGATCTCCCATTTCAGAAGTTGGTGAAAATTGAAGATGTGGCTGATGTGGCCGTGTCCTTCATCCTGGAGGAGTGGGGACATTTGGACCAGTCCCAGAAGTCTCTTAATAGGGATGTCAGAAAGGAGGATTGTGAGAGAACCGCTCCTGTGGGTAAGAATTGTCGACCTGCATGGGGAGCACTCCCTGGTTTTGTTATCTTGTAAAGAGTTTGTGTAGCATGTCCTTCGTCCTGGCTTTTTTTTTTTTTTTGGTTTTTTTTTTTTTTTTTGGTTTTTTCAAGACAGAGTTTCTCTGCATAGTCCTGGCTGTCCTGGAACTCACTTTGTAGACCAGGCTGGCCTCAAACTCAGAAATCCGCCTGCCTCTGCCTCCCAAGTGCTGGGATTACAGGCGTGCGCCACCACCGCCCGGCATCCTTGCATTTTTAAAAATTTATTTTATGTATATGAGTTCACTGTCACTGTCTTCAGACACACCAGAGGAGGTCATTGTATCCTGTCACAGATGGTTGTGAGCCACCACGTGGGTGCTAGGATTTGAACTCAAGACCTCTGGAAGAGCAGTCAGTGCTCTTAACCTCTGAGCCACCTCTCCAGCCCCAACTCATGCATGCTTTAATCATCATAGCTTTACTTTATAATCGTTTGAAAAATTTTTTATTTTGTTTTATATATATGAGTGATTGCCTTCATGTGTGTGCACCATGTGCATGTCTGATGCCCACAAGGCCAGAAGAGAGTGTTGAATCCTCTGGAACTGGAGAGGGTTATGAGCCACCATGTGGTTGCTGGGAATCAAACCTGGGTCCTCTGCAAGAGCAGCCAGTGCTCTTAACTGCTGAGCCAGCTCTCCTGTTCTCTTTACCTTATAATCTTTGAAAGTAAATCAACATGTTTTGCAGATATTTCTACCTTAATAAGGGTGTGATTAAGACTTTTAGTATCAGGGAGATAGTTTTTATAATTTTTTACGTGTTTGTTATTGCGTATATGTGCGATGTGTTTGCATACCATTGTATAGAGGTCAAAGGACCTTTTTTCTTCTGAGACCAGGATCTCACTTTGTAGCTCTGGTTGGCCTGGATTTGCCTCATAGACCTTCAAAGTCACAGAGATCCACCTGCTTCTGCCTCCCAAATGCTGAAATTAAAAGTGTGTGCTGCCACTCCTGGCAAAGGACAACTGTGCATCACTTCTGTTATCCACCTTACGTTTCTTACAGGGACCAACCTTGAGCTGTCGGGCCTGCAAGGCAAGTGACTTTATCCATGAGTCAAGTTACCACCAGCCCCGGTTTTGTTCTATGAGATTATTTTACTCTATATGTGTGTTTTGCTTGCATGTATGTGCGTATACCATGTGCATGCCAGATGCCTATGGATGCCAGAAGAGGGTGTTAGATCTCCTAAAACTGGAGTTATAGATATTGTAAGTCACCATGTGCCCCTGTAAGAGCAACAAATACTCTTTTTGTTTGTTTGTTTGTTGTTTGTTTTTGTTCTTGTTTTTTTCCGAGACAGGGTTTCTCTGTGTAGCCCTGGCTATCCTGGAACTCACTCTGCAGACCATGCTGGCCTCGAACCCAGAAATTTCGCCTGCCTCTGCCTCCCAAGTGCTGGGATTAAAGGTGTGTGCCACCACTCCCTGGCCAGCAAATACTCTTTTTTTTAAAAATAAACTTTATTTATTATTATTATTATTATTATTATTATTATTGTTTTTCGAGACAGAGTTTTTCTGTATAGCCCTGGCTATCCTGGAACTCACTCTGTAGACCAGGCTGGCCTCGAACTCAGAAATCCGCCTGTCTCTACCTCCCAAGTGCTGGGATTACAGGCGTGCACCACCACCGCCCGGCCAAGTTGGGTAATTCTTAATAGAATAATCCTTATTCATGAGAAACTCCTGTCCCCATTACTTTTCTCATTTTTTTCTGGAACAAGATCCTTTAAAAGAAGCATCCCAAGGGAGGAAATGTTTATCTGGGCTCACGGTTTCAGGACATAGCCCACCATGTTGAGGAAAGCCTGGCAGCGGGTATGAGGCAGCTGGGCACACGCCTCCACAGCCAGAAGCAGAGGGAGGTCCGTCCAGTCCCAGACCCTCGCCCGAGGGGTGGAGCCACACACACTCAAGGCGGTCTTCCCCCCCTTTGTTCAACCTTCTGGAAGGACCTTTACACACTCAGATGGTTGTTTCCTAGGTGATTCTCAATCCAGTCCATTTGACAATGAAGATAAACCATGAGAACACATGAGACTTCGCTAAGTAGTATTTCTTTTGTACAGTGATGTTTACTGTATCTCAATGGCCTTGTCCTCCTCCTCCTTGTCCTCCTTGTCCTCTTCCTCCTCCTTCTTCAACCCCCTCTCTTGCTGCTGCTGCTGCTGCTCCTCCCCCTTCTTTGAGTGCTCTATCTGCATGTACACCTGCATGCCAGAAGAGGGCATCATCAGATCACAGTATACGTGAGCCACCATGTGGTTGCTGGGAATTGAACTCAGGACCTCTGGAGGAGCAGCCAGTCACGGAGCCATCTCTCCAGCCCCTGCATTAGTTCTTTGTGCTCTTTTTCCTCGTGCATTTTCCATTCCCATTCTCATATCACCAGCCTCCCCCCCCCCCTTTACATTTACTCATTTGTTGGGGCTTGACCTGAATCAACAGATCATTCTTCAGTGACAGGGTCCTCAGGGAAAGGACCATGGGATGCGAAAATAAAGAATGCAGGAAAGCGGGGGCTGGAGAGATGGCTCAGCTGTTAAGAGCACTGGCTGCTCTTCAGAAGGTCCTGAGTTCAAATCCCAGCACCTACATGGTGGCTCACAACCATCCATAATGAGATCTGACGCCCTCTTCTGGTGTGTCTGAAGACAGCTACAGTGTGCTTACATATAATAAATACATCTTTGGGCCCAAGTGAGCAGTGCCAGAGCCAGCAGAGGTCCTGAGTTCAATTCCCAGCAACCACATGGTGGCTCACAACCATCTGTACAGCTACAGTGTACTCATATATATAATAAATCTTTTTAAAAAAAAAAAAAAAAGGAAGGCAGGAAAGCTTGGGATCAGGAGGTCTCCCCGGCAATGGTGGCGCACGCCTTTAATCCCAGCACTGGGAGGCAGATGCAGGCGGATTTCTTAGTTCGAGGCCAGCCTGGTCTACAGAGTGAGTTCCAGGACAGCCAGGGGCACACAGAGAAATCCTGTCTAGGGGGGGACGGGGGGGGGGGGAGGGGGAGGTCTCAACCAAGATGATGGCTCAGGGAAGTTTATTGAGAAACACACCATCTTATTTACAGCTTGATGGAGGAAAAATGGGACAAAGTCAGCAGAAACTTTGTCCTCCTAGAATGGGACGGTCAGCAGGAAGTTAGTCAGGCAGTGATGCAGGAAGGGAGTATGGGATATCTCAACTGCACTGCATTATAGACTGGCTGCTCCGTGGTCTGGGGGCTGATAACCCTAACCCTTCAAGGGGGCAGAAGTTGAATTCTCAGGATCCAGAAAACTTTAACTCCCCAAGGCCCTGGCCCCAGGCCATTACCACCGTGAGAAGCCAGTCTCTGGTTTTAGGCAAGGCACTAATCTTTCTCCACACGTCAGGGCCTCAGGGGAGGTCCTGGACCAGCTGGCCCTTAACCGGGAGTAAGGGTGGTATGCATGAGTCACAGCACACATTTGTGGGTCAGAGGACACTCTGTAGGAGTCGGGTCTCTCCTTCCAACATGCAGGCTCCAGGGCAGACTCCGGTTGTCCGGCATGGCAGCAAATGCCTCTGCCTACCAGCCCTGGATTTTGCTTTGTTTGATTTATTTGTGCATGTGTTCTGTTCATCAGTTTGTTGAGCTCTTAGAGGTAGTCTTATCTCAATGAATTGATTATACATTAAAAATGCTGTATTTTAGCCGGGCGTGGTGGCGCACGCCTGTAATCCCAGCACTTGGGAGGCAGAGGCAGGCGGATTTCTGAGTTCGAGGCCAGCCTGGTCTACAGAGTGAGTTCCAGGACAGCCAGGACTACACAGAGAAACCCTGTCTCGAAAAAAACAAAACAAAACAAAACAAAATGCTGTATTTTAGCCAGGTGGTGGTGGCGCACGCCTGTAATCCCAGCACTCTGGGAGGCAGAGGCAGGTGGATTTCTGAGTTCAAGGCCAGCCTGGTCTACAGAGTGAGTTCCAGGACAGCCAGGACTACACAGAGAAACCCTGTCTCGGAAAAAAAAAAAATGCTGTATTTTGGGCTGGGAACATGGCTTAAGGTGAAAAGTACTCACGCCCTTCTAACCTGTGCTGGGTGCCCAGTGCCCATGCCAGGCAGTTCACAACTGCCTATGGCTCCAGTTTCAGGGGATCTGAGGTGGTCTTCACCTGTACACATATATCATACACATACACATAAATTAAAATAAGTATTATATTTAATGCAAATATTTTCTTCGTTGTCTCTCTTTTAAGTTAATACAGCTCACTTGATTAATTTAAACCTAACTAATGTTACTTACATATTTCAGTTAATATAGGGGCACTAATGAGCTCTCAGAGGCTTGTGTGAGAGCATGTAGTGTATATGTGTGCATTGGGTACCCATATGGGTTTCAGGCAGGTTGTGAGTTCGAATCCAGTCATACTTGTTTACTCTGCATATTAACTATGCCATTCTTTTTTTTTTATTTTAAAGATTTGTTTATTTATTATATGCAAGTACACTGTAAATGTCTTCAAACATACCAGAAGAGGGCATCAGAACCCAACACAGATGGTTGTGAGCCATCATGGGGTTGCTGGGATTTGAACTCAGGACCTTCGGAAGAGCAGTCAGTGCTCTTAACCGCTGAGCCATCTCTCCAGCTCTAACTATACTGTTCTTAATTTCTGATGTTTTTCCCTTAATCTTTGTGGTACTGCAGGTTGACATGAGGAGCTAATCTGTGTGTGCTTTTGTATGTGCTGATGTATGATACAGTGAGCTGTATCCCCAACCCCTGCCCCATCTTCTTCCTGCTTTTCTTTGAGACATGATCTTTATGTATCCCTGGCTAGCCTGAAAATCGATATGTAGACCAGGCTAGCCTCAAACTCTCAAGAGATCCATCTGCTTCTGCCTCCCAAGTGTTGGACTAAAGTTGTGTCCCACCATACCCAATCCCTTTGACTTCCTGTGTGGAGAAAGGATCTTAGTCAGCTGTCTGAGCAGGTCGTGAATTCACTGTGCAGCCCCAGCTGACCTGGGCTGTGGTCCGTCTGCTCTAGCCTGTCAAGTAGTAGGGATTGCAGGCCTGTGCCAGCTCCACGATAGGACACACACACACACACACACACACTATGCTCAGGGTTCCGCCCCATTCCCTTCCCATCTCTTCTCTAGAAGGCCACATCCTCTGTTTCCATGTCTGCAGATTTCTGATGGCCGCATAGAAGGCCAGAATTTATATATAAAAAAATACTCGTCACATTTGAAAGTGACTTTAAGCAATGAGTGACTAGTTTGAAGACTGCATCTTTAGTCTGGTTGGTGGAGGGCTTGCTTAGTAGAGGCCAGGGTCGGCCCCCAGCTGTGTAGACAGGACATGGTGTCCCGCAGCTGCCGTCCCAGCCGCCTGCCCTCCATTCTCACTTTCTTTCATCAGGGTCTCGTGTATCTCAGGCTGGTCTCAAACTCTGTGTAGCCAGGGATGACTGTGAACTTCTGGTCCTTCTGCCTCTGCCTCCAGCTGTAGGGGTTACAGGTGTGCCCTACCACAACTCACAACTGGCGGTGGGCCGGGGCTTCCCGTAGCCAGCCTAACACTATACCAGCAGAGCTCTGCCCAAGCCTTGCTCACTGACAGGCATCCTGTTCCTGTATCCTAAAGCCTTGGGTTCAGGCATCGTCATTTTCCAAAGCCATGATCCCTAACACAGATGAGGCCTCACTCACTCATCCCGTGACCCTCTGTCACCTGCTTGCGATGTGGGGACCAGCTAATCGACGCGTTTCCCTTCTCTCATTTCAGATTCTGAGCCCAAGGAGGGCAACTTAGAGCTCATGGTGCAGCAGGTCTCTGAGGCGGCTGATCCACCCTGGGTAGCCGCAGAAAGCTCAGAAAAGAATGGCGTTCAGCCTCAAGAGTCTGCAGAAGTCAGTGACCTGAAGGACGTGGTGCAGAGGTGGCAGGCGAATCCCACCCTGGGGAATCCACGGCAGAAAAGATCTCTGAGCTCAGGTCCGGACGTCAACCGGAAGCAGAAATCCAACGGCGAGCGAGGCCACAGATGCGGTGACTGCGGGAAGTTTTTCCTCCAAGCCTCGAACTTCATTCAGCACCGGAGGATCCACACGGGGGAGAAACCGTTTAAATGCGGGGAGTGTGGGAAAAGCTACAATCAGCGGGTTCACCTCACTCAGCACCAGCGCGTCCACACCGGCGAGAAGCCCTACAAGTGCCAGGTGTGCGGGAAAGCCTTCCGCGTGAGCTCCCACCTGGTGCAGCACCACAGCGTCCACAGCGGGGAGAGGCCGTATGGCTGTAGCGAGTGCGGGAAGAGCTTTGGGCGGCACTCGCACCTGATCGAGCACCTGAAGCGCCACTTCAGAGAAAAATCCCAAAGATGTACGTCTGGGGAGTGTGCGTCCAGGAGTGGCCAGAGGCAGACCTTAGGAAGGAAGAACAGATGGGCTGGGCGTGGGGGTGCGGGAGGAGGAATGCGACTTCAGAATCAGTCGGATGTACTCACCAGTAGGCCAGCCAGAGCTACATAGTGATGCCTGGCCTCAAACAACAGCACCCAAACAAAAGCAAACTACAGCAGCAAACCCAGATGAGTTGTGGGAATGGACAAAGATTATAGCTTTTTTTATTCTTAATTTAAATTTAAATTTTAAAATATTATTTCCTTCTCTTTGGAGATGGCATCTCATGTAGCCCAGACTGGCCTTTGACTATATGTGGTCTTAACACTGGAATTCTGATCCTCCCGCCTCCACCTTCTGAATGTTAGGATCGTTTGTAGCCGGAGCTGGCCTCCAATTTGTAAGCCTCTTGTGTCAAGCTCCCAGCTACTGACTACAGGAGTGAGTCACTACTCCTGGCTCTCCACCTCCTCCCCACCCCACTCTGTTTGTTGTGGATAGCCCAGGCTGGCCTTGAACTCATGTAGCATAGGCCAGCCTCAAACCCAATATCCTCCTGCCCCGGTCCCACAGCTGTTGGGGTAACATGCAGGTGCCCCATTCTTCCTGACCCAGTAAGCCTCTCCCCCTCTCTCCTTGTTTTTGACTTATTCTGTCCATTGGCTCAGTACCAACACTCTCTCCATTGCTGTTGGCATTAGTACATCCATAAGTCAGTCCTCTTTTGTTCCTCCTGCTACACCAGGGTTTTTGTTTTTTGTTTTTTTGTTTTTTGACAGCTTATTCTTTTCCTGAACTCAGAGCTGATGAACTTTGCATTTGTCCTCTTTTAGGCAGTGAAAGAAGAAGTAAGAACACTAACCTGAATGTTAAGCAGATCCCAGGACTTTCAGAAGTGGGCATGGAACTCTCGGGAGACATCCAGAGGAACGCCTGTCAGGCTGAAGGTCACAGTGAGGGCTGTGACCGCCAGGATGGGGCAGGCGGACAGCAGGGGCTTATCATGAAAGACACCCTAGGACAATCCTCTTCAAAGAGGACAGACTGCAGCGAATTTGGCAGTGTCCACAAGAAGTCCTCTCCGGGAGAGAGGCCGCACAAATGCAACGAGTGCGGGAAAAGCTTCATCCAGAGCGCGCACCTCATTCAGCACCGGCGAATCCATACTGGGGAGAAACCGTTCCGCTGTGAGGAATGCGGGAAGAGCTACAACCAGCGTGTCCACCTCACTCAACATCACCGCGTTCACACGGGCGAGAAGCCCTACACCTGTCCCTTATGTGGGAAAGCCTTCCGCGTGAGGTCCCACCTGGTTCAGCACCAGAGCGTGCACAGCCGGGAGAGGCCCTTCAAGTGCAGCGAGTGCGGGAAGGCCTTTGGCAGGCGCTCGCACCTCGCCGGTCACCTCCGACTCCACTCCAGAGACAAGTCGCACCAGTGCCACGAGTGCGGAGAGATCTTCTTCCAGTACGTCAGCCTCCTGGAACACCAGGTGCTCCACGTGGGCCAGAGGAGCGAGAAGAGCAGTGTGTGCGAGGAGGCCTGCAGCTGGAACCTGACCGTGGCGGACGGTGAGAAGCTGGAGGTGCAGGAGCAGCCTTACCAGTGCGATCCCTGCGGGGAAGCCTTCCCTTACAGTTCTGACCTCATTCAGCCCTACAGAACTCACTCTGCCGAGAAACCCCAGAAATGCGATGCGTGCAGGGACAGCGGCAGCCAGTGTCCGCACCTCAAACAGCAACAGAAAGGCTGCCCCAGCGGGAAATGCCATCAGTGCCGTGAGTGTGGCAGGGGCTTCAGTCTGAAGTCTCATCTCAGTCAACATCAGAGAATTCACACTGGCGAGAAGCCCCTCCAGTGCAAAGAGTGCGGTCTGAGTTTCAGCTGGAGCTGTAGCCTCTTGAAACATCTGCGAAGCCACGAGAGGACGGATCCCTAAGCACCAGAAGCATTCAGGAATCTGTTGGGAATCGGCCTGGTTTTAGAGAAACCTGCTGTGGCTCTCATAAGTGTAACAACATCAAGAATGTTTCCCTCGTAACCATCAGACCTACAGACTAGGGGAGACCCTGTTAGGTAGAGCTAGCCTTCAGGGACACGGGAGCACCCCCAGGGCTCCCATAGCATCTCTATGCTCAGAACCTTTGGCCAGGTAAGGGGGTGCTCGCCTGTATGCCTCGGAGGGCAGAGACCAGCAAATATCTGGTTTACTTAGCAAGTTCCAGGCCAGCCAGAGCTACATAGTAAGTCCCCTGGGTGAGAGACAGACAGAAAGAGACCAACAGACAGACAGGCACACCTCTGGGTCCTGTAGATGAAGGAAAGTCTTGACTTGGCATTGTTTGTTAGAAACTCAGAAGAATAACAGAGAAGAGTCGTGCGTGCAGTAGAAGTAAGTCTATTTGTAGTGTCCACCTGGACAGCATAGCTGTTCAGAGAGCCGTCCCTCCATAGGAGCTCTGCCGCCCGCGTGCCTGTGCCGCCCGCCGTGGGACATCTCTGGAAACGCCTGTCCCGACCACTAGAGTACTCCAGGCACTGGTCCCATCCTGAGTATTAAACTTTTTGAAAAGAAGCTGACTTGAGAGTTCTCTCTTTGATAAAATTGGGGTTCAGAGGATAGATGGGGTGTGTTCTTGCTGACACCACCAGCCTACAGCTTCTTCGGGAAGCACAGCATTCTTTTCAGTTCCATTCTCCTGGCAACAGAGTCAGCTAGTGCTCAACGGTCAGCGAGAGGGCTGCTCAGCGGGTAGCACTGCTGGCCACCAAGGCTCCACAGTGTAACCCACAGGAGCCGGAGAGCAGCAGGAGAGGACTGGCTCCTGCAAGTCGGCCTCCAGCCTCCACACGGACCACGGTACACACAGACATAAACGCACATAATTTTTTGTTTTGTTTTTCGAGACAGGGTTTCTCTGTGTAGCCCTGGCTGTCCTGGAACTCACTCTGTAGACCAGGCTGGCCTCGAACTCAGAAATCCACCTGCCTCTGCCTCCCAAGTGCTGGGATTACAGGCGTGCGCCACCACTGCCCGGCTTCACACATACTATTTTTAAGAGTTTGACTTAGTTGGGTGGCATATCTCTGAGATCTGAGCCAGCCTGGTCTATATAGGAAGTTCCAGGCCAACCAATGAGACCCTGTTAGAAAAACAAAGTGAAGCTGGGCTACACAGAGAAACCCTGTCTCGAAAAACAAAAAAAAGCCAAACAAACAAAAAAAGAAAAGAAAACAAAGTGAGCCGGGCGGTGGTGGCATACGTCTGTAATCCCAGCACTTGGGAGGCAGAGGCAGGCGGATTTCTGAGTTTGAGGCCAGCCTGGTCTACAGAGTGAGTTCCAGGACAGCCAGGACTACACAGAGAAACCCTGTCTCAGAAAAACCAAAACAAAAAACAAAAAAAGAAAGAAAAGAAAAACAAAGTGAGCTGGACAGTGGTGTCGCACGCCTTTAAGCCCAGCACTCGGGAGGCAGAGGCAGACAGATTTCTAAGTTCCAGGCTGGCCTGGTCTACAGAGTGAGTTCCAGGATAGCCAGGGTGACACAGAGAAACCCTGTCTCAGAAAAAAACAAAACAAAACAAAACAAACAAACAAACAAAACCAAAACACACACACACACACACAAAAGAAAAGAAAAAAGAAAAAAGAAAAAGTGAAGCCGCTGGTGCAGTACTGGCTGGCACTTTTAATTCTAGCTCTGGGGGTGGGGGAGGGGGCAGAGGCAGGCAGATCTCTGAGTTCTAGGACAGCCTGGTCTACAGAGTGAGTTCCAGGACAGCCAGGACTACACAGAGAAACCCTGTCTCAAAAACAAAAAAAGCGGGGGTGGGAGATGGAAACAAAGGAAAAAAAAAACAATTTGTTTACCTAAAATTTTAATTTGTACATTTATGAGAAATGATGGTGCTGGTCAGTCACATAGGTTATGGGAGAGGGGCTTTGGGAGGACAGAGGAAAGACGGGCTTAGTGTACCGGTAAGGTGGGCATTAAAGGTGAGTTTAAGTAAAGACTTTGGCTCCTGGTACCTATTCACAGTGTGACGGTATAGATACCCAGGCTGGTGTCATATAGCAGAAGATGACTTTGGGTTGATTCTTCTGCCTCTGCCTCCCCGTGTTGGGATCACAGGTATGTACCACCCTGCCAGGCCTTACTAGTTCTAGGGATCGAGCCCAGGGTTTCCTGGGTTTTAGAATACCGCCTGGGCTATATCGCTAGCCCCGCCCCTTTCCCCCAAGCTCCACACTGCATTACCTACTAAGCACTTTGCTGGTTGTCCGGTCTGCAACTGACTCACCCAGGACTCCTCCCCTCTACGCCTCTGGCCAGTGACTGATGTGATCTACAAAAGTCTGACGCATTCGCCCCACGGGCAAACGGCTGCAGTCTGAGCTCCAAAATCCCAGCCGGGGATCAAGCCAAAGTTCGATATAATCAGAACCGCCGCCCTCGTGCTTGATGCCCTTTGTGGGGTGGGGGTATGGAGGTCCCCGCCTTCCACCTTGCTTGAGATGGGGGTCTGGCTTGTTTTTCACTGCTGTGAGTGCTAGGCTTGGCTGGCCCTGAACAGTCCTACCATTCTCCTGCCCCCGTCTCCTAGGAAGGGGTGATGGCCCTTGTGCTGCTGCGTCTGGCTTTTTGAAAAGGCCGTTCTGAGGATCTGAACTCAGATTTCTGTCAAGTTTGGGCCACAAGTACTTGATTCACTGCTCCATCTCCCCAAACTTTCCCACTCCCGTTCTCTTTCGTTCCTTCCTCAAAGGCCCTTCCTGAGGAGCATGCCCTTAGTGACCCCCACTCCCACCCTCACCCCACCCCCACCTTCTCATCCCCCTCCCCCTCCGGTCTCTGGTGCTACTTGGTCTAAGACGTTGGTGTAGGCAAGGACTCTGTCCTGTCACTGACCTGTGAAGTGGGGTGTGATATGAGGTGGGGTGGTTGGTAGGTCCTTTGAAGCTATACTTAGATACTTACACACTGGTTATAGACTAGAGGCTAGTTCACTCACAACAAAAAAAATCCTCCCCACCCCCATCCCCACTGCTACCCTGAAGTGGCCTGTGGCTATTCACCCAGGGAGGGGTCCCCAGGGCTCCCTCTTGCTGGTCCCTTACTCTTAACAATACAAGCATATGGGAGTCAGGTTAAGTGGATCCTGTGGCTCTCATGGGCTTCAGTGAATGATTGATACTCCACCCTGCCTCATTCATGCATGCCCCATATCCTAATTTTGTTCTTTGGCTAATTGTTTTCTGAGATTTATTTAAAGTATGTGCGTGTGCATGCTTGTGGTTGTGTGTGTGTGTTTCTATGGTGGGGTGCAGGTGCCTGCAGGGGCCAGAAGAAGGTGTCAGATCCCCTCGAGCTGAGTCTCAGATAGGTAATGAGCCACCTGAGATAGGTGCTGGGAACTGAACTCAGGCCTTCTGCCAGAACATTCAGTGCTCTTAATTGTGGAGCCATCTCTTCAACGCTTTGATCTTGACTTGACTTGAAGAAGTTATCACTTTTCTACCCTTGTCTCAAAACATTACCACCTTTGCCAGAGAGAGTAGCTTTGGAACATTAAGGAGAAAAGAGAACTTGGAGAAATTCTAGAGGGAACAACAGCTATAACAACAACTACACACACACACACACACACACACACACACACACACACACGTGCATGCTAGATGAACCTGTATAAAGGTATTTTTTATTCTCCTGGTGTAACTGTTGTCTTGAAGGCTTACTGCTCCATCAGCTAACCTAGGCCTAGAATGTTTTCAGCCTCTGAGACTTGCTTGCTGGATAAACTCACCCCTTCCCAGTTCTTTTCTGAGCTCTGGCTGGCTGGTTTAACTCAACTCTGGCTCAGACTCCTCTTGGGTTGACTGATTCAATGTGGAGTCTCTCAGCCTCAGCTGAATTGCTCTGACTGCTCTCACACTAACCTGGGCAACATGTTCTAGTCGGCTGGCTTCCTTCTCGAGACTCGTCCTATCTTCACCTGTGTCTAGCTTGTTCTTTAACTGCAACCTGTCTCTCTATAAAACTGCCCCTTTCTTTCTCTCTTTTCTGTGGTGCTCTCTTAAGTAACCTCTCTTTCCTGTCCTCATGAACATTGGACATATTCTATCTCTGTCTCATTCTGTCAAATCTTTCTCTGATTCATCCCTTTGCCACTCCGTTAGACATCACTTTCAAGCCTGGGTGTTCCTTCTGTAAACTAACGTTAGCTTCATTGTTTGGGATTAAAGGTATGTGCTAAGGCTGACCCACACCACAACTAGAAACAGCTATTTTCAGGAAATAAAATAATCCATAACGGGGAGGGGGGCATAGTGTGATCAAATATCCTTCGACAAACCTGCCCAGTCCCTTATGAGATACAACTTGAAATCAGAATGATGTAAGAGTGGAAAATAAGGAAACCACTTGCTTTCTGAGTAGTGAGCTCAAAGGACAGGGGTAATATGTCAGTAAACTAGGGAGCACGAAGGAGGATCCACAAACTGAAGAAGAACACGTTTGTCCTGGAATAGACTTCAAAGACAATTTACCTCTTTACAAGCTGCTCGATCTTCTTAACTCTTGTAGAAACAGAAGGATGAGTTTGATTATATAGCAATATAATGAACTGCTCTTATGCTTGGTCAGGGATATTCCAAGTATTCTGCTATCCCTCAATCTCAATTAAGCTACAACAGTTTATTGAACACCATAATATTGGATATCCAGGTCCTCAAGAAGAAAAAACCTAATTGTGGCACCAGTCTGACCTCAGGGCAGGTTTTTTATATGAAAAACCAGGTTTAAAAGTCCAAAGGCAGCCGGGCGGTGGTGACACACGCCTGTAATCCCAGCACTCTAGGAGGCAGAGGCAGGCAGATTTCTGAGTTCGAGACCAGCCTGGTGTACAGAGTGAGTTCCAGGTCAGTCAGGGCTATACAGAGAAACCCTGTCTCGAAAAAACCAAACCCAAAAGACCAAAAAAAAAAAAAAAGTTTGAAGGCAAGCAGTGATGAGGTACAACATTTTTGTCCAACTAGACAAAGCCTCGTCAGCTAACCTTTAAGCTGATTGGTCCTGAGTGAGGGGGGAAGGATGAACAGGGGAATTTCAGAACATTGTGATAACAGGGTGTGAGTCCAAATATTTTAAGTTCAGACTCCATTTTAGAGAACCTGACCAAAGTTTGAACTCAGGTAAACTAACAGGCTGCTACCTAGCATTAGTTTCCAAGTTGCTCCCCAACAAAACCAAAGCCTAGCTCCAGTCTCTAGGCTAATCCCCAACAAGACCAGTGTCTCCAGGTTATTCTCCCAACAAACCTGCACCCCAGGTTACAAGCCTAACGACCCTGCCTAACGACCACCAATGCAGAGGGGAGCAGAAATTAAGTTTATGATATGACTCCCAGCACCAGCCAATTTTGTTAAAGGACACAGTAGCTTTCCAATTAGATGCTTGCACAAGTACTCCCTGCTTGCTGCTTACCATAAAGACGTGCCCCAAGAGACATTCGGGGCTCCCCCCCCACCAAAACTGCCCTGCATGATGGTGGTATGTTGGGGAGGCCTGAGCTAGCTTGAATAGAATAAAGACCCTGTTGTGAGTTGCATCAGATTGGCTCCTGTCTATTTTGGAGGACCACTAACATTTCCATGGCACTATAAGGGTACAAGTGATTCAACCATAATTTTTTTTTTGTTTATTAGAAGCATTCTTTAGTGTCAGCTATGGATAATTTCTTCTGGGAAGTGAAGTCTGAAAACCTGAACTTAATTTCACCTTATGAGCAAAATGGAGACCGAATACAAAATGGCTACAGTTATGGTAAAAGGAGCAGGCCTCAGCAGTTACACCCTGAAATGAGTAACAGTTTGTGGATCTTTTTTACAATCTGACATATTACCCCTGTGCTTTGAGCTCACTACTTACAAAGCAAGTGGTTCCTTATTTTCTACTCTTACATCATTCTGATTTCAAGGTGTATCTCATGTGATAGATGGGACTTGAACTCAGGACCTCTGGGAGATCGGTCAGCTGTCTTAACCTTTGAGCCATCTCTCCAGTCCTGCTCAACCTTTTTTTTTTTTTTTTTTTTTTTTTTTTTTTTTTTTTTGGTTTTTTGAGACAGGGTTCCTTTGTGTAGCCCGGGCTGTCCTGGAACTCACTCTGTAGACCAGGCTGGCTTCGAACTCAGAAATCCGCCTGCCTCTGCCTCCCAAGTGCTGGGATTACAGGCGTGCGCCACCACCGCCCGGCTTCAACCCATTTTTATATTGACTCTCAAGAGTCAGTTCTCAGCTGGGCAGTAGTGTTCCACACCTTTAATCCGAGCACTTGAGAGGCAGAGGCAGACAGATCTCTGAGTTCAAGAACAGCCTGGTTTACAGGGTGAGTTTTAGGACAGCCAGAACGACGACGTAGAGAAGCTGTCTAGTGAACAAAACAAGAAAGAGTTGTTTCTCTCCTATAGAATCTGGTAATGAACTCAGGTCTTCAGGCCTGCCTGCAAGTGCTTCTCCCATGCGGAGCCGGCGTGCTGAAACTTCCTGACTCCGTGTTCCCTTTGAGAGTTTCACTACAACCCAGGCTTGCCTAGGATTCACTGTGTATCGCACGCAGCTGCCCAAGTGGTGGGATTACAAGTGTCAGCCACTGAATCAAGCGAGTCGTGTCATTTTTGGTCCTGTCAGTGGTACACAGCCACTTGCTTTTGTTAGAGATGCTGCCCGTGCTTAGCTGCTGTATCGTTTCAAAGACGTTTGAGGTGTTAAAAAACACCATACCGCTCTCATTACTGTTTTCTGAGAGCAAGAGAAATCTTTATAAACATCACCTCCATTGTCTCAGGAGGTAGAATCATGACATATGACAAATGACCCAAATAAACCTGGCGACAGGAAGGTAGTATCAAGGTCAACAGTAGCACTCACTTCCTTCCCGGGGTGGTGGTACACATCCATAAACCTAGCTCTTGGGAAGCAGAGAAGAAAGACCTTGAGTTAAGGCCAGTATGGGGTACTTGAGTTAAGGCCACTAAGGCCACTCAGTGAATTCTAGGATAGCCTGGGCTACTACAGAGATCCTGTTCCCAACAAAAGGCTTCCCCCCCCCCGCCCCCCAGAATTAGAAAACAGGAGAGTAGGAGCACTGACACTGGGAAGCCAAGCAGCAGTGAAGAGGGACGAGGGTTGGAGATAAAACAGAATGGCAGCTGGGGAGATGGCTCAGTTGATAAAGGCTTGCAGGAACATACCAAACGGACGGACCAAACGTCAGTCTCCAGAACCCACATTATACAAGTAAAAAGAATGAAGAAGCCCTGTTGTGTGTGACAGCACACACCTTTAATCCCAGCACTCCCACTTTGGAGGCAGAGGCAAGCAGATCTATGAGTTCCAGGACAACCAGGGCTACATAGACCCAGTCTTAAAAAAAAAAAAAAAAAAAAGGCAGCCAGGTGCTAGCCTGTGCTGGTCATCCCAGTGCTGGAGAGGGAGGAGCAGGAAGATCCCTGGGGCTTGCTGTGAGCCCGCCCCAGTCAGTGAGCTCCAGGGCAGTGGTTAGTACCTGAGGAATGAGGCCTAGTAACAGTGTTGTTCTCTGGCATTTACATGCACACACACACACACACCTACACAGACAAGACACAGGTAATGTTCCCCATGGACAGGTACACACACACACACACACACACACACACACACGGATGCGTGCACATTTTGTCTTTTTGAGCTTGGTTTCTCTGTGTAGCCTTGGCTGTCCTGTGTCGGTGGTCTTTGCTACTTTGTGGGTTCTTGTTTTTTACACCCTTTATCCCTGCCCCCAGTTTCACCTCCATCACTAGATAGGAGAGGAAGAAAGATAGGGTGGCTGTTGAGAAATTAGATTCAGGGATCTCTATCTTTCTTCTTATTTCTTCCTTGGGCACAACTACTAACAAACCACAACCAACCTACCTGAGTGACCAACAACCCACCACCACGCCTCTTGGGGCCCTAGCATTTATACACCCTCTGAAAAGTCCCCAGAATTTCAAATGTCACACAATTGCAGAAACTACCTGCAGCTGGCAAAACTATGCTTCTGCTACAGCACGAGGCAAATCATAATCAGCTGCTGTGGCCAGTCCGAAGCAGCCCTGCAGCCCCATACTTGAGATTAAAATGAGAACACATTCTTTTATTTTTTTTAAAGATTTATTTATTATATGTAAGTACACTGTAGCTGTCTTCAGACACACCAGAAGAGGGCGTCAGATCTCATTACAGATGGTTGTGAGCCACCATGTGCTTGCTGGGATTTGAACTCAGGACCTTTGGAAGAGCAGATCAGTGCCCTTAACCACTGAGTCATCTCTCCAGCATTCCTATTTCTTTCTCTCTCTTTCTTCCCCACCCCCTCTCCTGGAACTCAAGATCTACCTGCCTGCCTCCAGAATGATGCTGGGATTAAATATGTGCTGCTGCCTGAGATACATACAGACTTTTTTTTTTTTTTTTCGAGACAGGGTTTCTCTGTGTAGTCCCGGCTGTCCTGGAACTCACTCTGTAGACCAGGCTGGCCTCGAACTCAGAAATCCGCCTGCCTCTGCCTCCCAAGTGCTGGGATTACAGGCGTGCGCCACCACTGCCCGGCCATACAGACATTTTAAAGAACCCAACTATGAGCCTTGAGCCCTGGTTTCTTCCTTCCTTCCTCCTCCTCTTTCTTTTTCTTTTCTTTTTATTTATTTTATTTTATTTTTATTTTGGTTTTTCGAGACGGTTTCTCTGTGTAGCCCTGGCTGTCCTGGCACTCACTTTGTAGACCAGGCTGGCCTCGAATTCAGAAATCTGCCTGCCTCTGCCTCCCAAGTGCTGGGATTAAAGGCGTGCGCCACCACGCCCGGCTTAATTTTAAAATTTTTTGATCAGGTTCTATAGCCTGATAGCCTGGAACTCACTATGTAGACTAGTCTGGAAACCCACAGAGATCCACCTGTCTCTGAATGCTAGGATTACAGGTATAGGCCACCACACCTGTTGTGGGCAGTATTTTATTTTTAAGATTTATTTTTTATTTGTGTGTGTGCACAAGTGCCCGCCCGCGCGCATGTGCGCGCGCTCTCGCTCGCGTTCATCAGGTGTGTGACAGGAGCATGAACCAGAACGTCAATCCTCTGGATCTGGAGTTACAGGCGGTTGTGAGTCAACATGGAAACTGGGAACTGAGCTCTGGTCCTCTGTAAGAATAGTTAGGGCTTTTAATTGCTAAGCCATTTCTCCGAGCCAAATAATTTTTTATATATGTGTATCCTTTGCCCCGCATGCATTTCTTTGAACCCGGGATGGGCAGTGGCGCCCCCCCCCTCCCCGTGGTCGGGGGCATCAGATCCTCCTCTGAACTGAGTGACAAGGTTGCTAGCCACTGTATGAGTCCTGGGAACTAAGTGAAACTTTGTAAAACTTTGTACTTTGCAAGAGCAAAAGTGCTCTTCAACACTGAGCCACGTCTTCGGACCCTGGGCAGTATTTTAAAATATCTGATTTACGTAGCAGTTGTTCTTCCTAATAATAAATAGTTTTTGTTTTTTGTTTTAAGATTTATTTCATTTATATGAGACACACCAGAAGAGGGCATCGGATCCCATACAGATGGTTGCGAGCCACCATGTGGTTGCTGGGAATTGAACTCGGGACCTCTGAAAGAGCAGCTAGTGCTCTTAATCGCTGAGCCACCTCTCCAGCCCCTAATACTAGATAGTTATAAGTTTATAAATTACAAGATTCTGAGCTTCACTCATTTCCAGGCAGACAATAACTTGCTCCCTTTGTGCCTACGGTGAAGCCGCACACAGCCGAGAACTCCTGTCGGAAGAGGTTGCTCGCCTCATGGTGAGCAGGGAAGCAAAGGGTGGGGATCAAAGCACGGCCTGACCAGAAAATCTTGGTGACCTTGGGCGAGAATTCGCTTGGGGAAACTGTGTTTGTCTCTTCCAGGCAGGGCAACACCTAGTAGGTCCCCTTCGGTGGGCAATGTGAGGTCTGGCACTTCCTAGGAGAAATAAGGCTCGCCCAAACCAGCACTGGCCACAAAAGGGCCGTAGGGGATCAAGGAGGAGTCTTTCGTGGCATTTCACGGTCTGCCTAGGAATCCTCGTGCACGCCCCTGCGGCCCGTGTCAGGGGTCAGCAGTGCCCGGGAAGAGTCAGGCGCTCTTTCCCAACCTCCCGCCGCCCTCATCAGCAGGGAGGGCCGTGCGACCTCGGGAAAGCCCAGCAAACCAGTCACCAAGGCCTTGTCGAGCGATTCCGAGGACCCCACCCACGAGTCCTGTGTCTGTCCCGTGTCTGTCACCTGACGGCCCGACCCCGGACACTCTCACCCCTGCTCCTCATCCGGGAACCTCGCTCAGGCCCGCCCTCCCGTGGACTTCCGTCGCCGGAAGTGACGCAAAGCGCCAGCCCACTGGCAGTAGAGAGTGGCCCCGGAAAGGCTGGTGCGGCTCAGCGAGGAGCGTCTCGGTGACGGGACGGTCTCTAGGCCCGCCTCTCCACTTGGGTGAGTCCCCGGGAACCGTTGTCGCGTCGCCGTGGGAGCGGCCGCTTGCTTGGCCCGCGGGGCGGACGCGCAGGAGGCGCCGCGTGCCGGGCTGACGGCTGTTCCCGGAGCTGGGGCGCGCGGCAGGCCGGGCTCGCGGCCCTGTTTTCCCCCCTCCTCCCGGGATCGTCGCGAAGCCCAGGGAGCCGGGGTGGTCCCGCGGGGGCTGAACCCGGTGGCCCGGTCTAGGTGGTAGCTCGTTCTTGTGGCTCGCTTCGCCCTCTGGGTACCGAACCTTTGCCTAAAAGGGAAGTAGGTGGAGGGTGGCTCTGGGCGAGGCCTGCGAACGGGCCGGGAGCCTAGCGGAGGGTGGTGGAAGGTGGACGGAACCCCGGCCCGTCCTTGGGTCTGAAGGACACCAGGCTCTTCGCAGCCCTTCCTCGTGCTGCGCCCAGTGGCTCGACCAGCCTGCCCTAAGGGTCCGTCTCCTAAGGGAGTCGTGTCGTTATTCATCGGGCCCACTGAGTAATGCAGACGGCCTGACCGGTTACCCCAGGATTCCTAAGGGGCCTGCTTTTGAGAAAAACAATGAGTAATCTTTAACTGGCGTGTTTCTCTGGGTCTCAACTTGAGCCTCTAAATACTTAGGGCGCCCCAGGGAAAGATGTACGCTGTTGGACTGTGCTGAAAACAAAGATTTAATGGTAGCTGTTATTTTTTTGTTGTTGTTTTGGTTTGGGTTTTTTTTTTTTTTTTTTTTTAAGACAGCTTTGAGGCTAACCTTGAACTCCTGAACCTCCTGCCAAAATCTTCGGAGAGCTGGGATTACACGCCCAGAGATACGTGTTTTTTAATACCACAGATTTGGGATCTTCAGTAGAGTCTGAGTAACATCGAATTCTTATACTTTCCTGTTTGGGTTTTAAGTTTTGAAGCCGAATGGTACTCATCTTTGTATTTTGTGAAGGGAGGGGGTGTTAGGGATTGAGGTCGGGGGCCTTGTACATACTAGGAGGTACTCTACCCCTAAGTTATACATATCTCCAGCTCCTGTGTTGTGTTTTTTTCCCCCCTGTTTTTCTTTTTGTTGTTTATTTTGGAATCTATTATTAGCTGTTTTTTTTTTTTCTTCTTCTTGGGTCCGAATTACCATGCACTTTACTTAATTAATTACATGTAGAGAAACTTAGGTCTGTGGACTGTGACATCTAAAATCGAGTGGGGCTGGGTCTCTAGACAGGGTTTCTTTTTGAAGCCCTGGCAGTCCTGGAATGTAGATCAGGTTGGTCCTAAACTCATATCTACCTGTTTCTGCCTCACCAGTGCTGGAATTAAAGGCTTGCACTACCAACTCCTGGCTGTTTTTTAAAGTCTTTTAGCTGGGTGTGGTGGTGCTGGCCTTTAATCCTAACCCTTAGGCAAATCTCTGTGAGTCTGAGGACAGCCTGGTCTTCAAAGTGAATCCTGGACAGCCAGGGCTTTGTTACACAGAGAAACACTATCTTGAAAAAAATGTATTTTTACCTATTTTTTTTTTTAAATCTATCATATGTTAAATAGTTTGCTAAGTCCTGAGAATATGAAGTTATGGGACATTTCAACTTATTAAGTAATTCTTGCTAATCTCACCCTGCAGTGATGTCACTGTCCCCCTGAACAGGATGGAGGAAATAACATCCCAAGAAGCAGCAGAATCACCAAGAGTCCCGTTCCAGACTGTGGAGAACCAGTCTGAATGTCTTTCCCCAGAGCTTCGGTTTCTGCAAGACACAGAGATGGAGCAGGGATTCACTGGGGGTAAGGCAGAGACAACACTTATTTGGAGGAGAATGGGAGTATTATGGGTTGCTGGCCTGATATGAGAGAGGCCAGGGTCTTTAATAATAATGTGGGCCTTAGAGGAAGAACTCTAGGGTGTGGCAAACGTGAGTCCTTTGTTTGGGCCCTCTGGTAAGGGAGGCTAGTCTGTCTTTAATGAGCACATCAGCCTGCTCTGATGGCTGTCCTTCAGAACGTCTCCTTCGCTCCTGTCTCCACGACCGGAATGACTTTAGGCTGCTTTTGCCATATCTCACTAGCCTTACCTGACTTTTCCTCATGGACTGAGAGGCCCCTCCCTCCCTCTGTTCCCTTCAGTCTGTTCTCCTCTCCTGATGATTCAGTGTGCTTTGTTACCTGCCATTCCGTTGCAACTGCAGTGTTTGTGAACAATCTAATTTTGGCCAAGAAAGCAACCATTTAATTTGTTTGAGCACAATGTCTGTTTAGATGCATAGATGTCACATATTAACTATACATTCACATTCATGTATTAAAGAGGTAAGTTTTTCCTCCCCTTGACATAGGGCCCTGCTCTGTAGCCCTGGCTACATGGTAGGCATTTAGTACCATGCTTAGCTGCTGGCTTTATTATATAAGAACTGTGTCTTAGTTTTTACAGACCAGCACCAGTGCCTGAAGGAACTGGTATGTCAGCAACACAGATGGAGTACCATTATGTGGCGGGTACTGTGGGGCACTGTTGGAGGGTGTAAAGGATTGTGAGGAAACATGACTGTTCATGTTTCTGCAAGCCTCACACAACGGTTGCAGAGACTGCCTAATAACAGAATGAAGGTAGAATGATGTGTATAGTAAATGGTATCTGGGAAGATGTCAGAAGTTTGCTAAAGACTCTGGCCCTGTCATCAAGTCCTTCAACCTTTTTGTTGTTGTTTTGGGTCTCTACATAGCCCTGGTTGTCCTGGAATTCACTAGGCCAGCCTGGCCTTGGGTCAAAGAGATCCACTTGCTCACACCTCCTGCGTGCTGGCATTAGAGGCTTACACCACCACACCCAGTCCCCTCAACTCTTCTTCAGAGTCTTCATGTAGGGCAGGTTGGCATTGGACTTGCTATGCCTTGATGACTTTGAACTTCTGAGCCTTCTATATCCACCTTCCAGATGCTGAGATTACAGTTGGGTGACACTTAGCCCACCCAGTACATGCTGCTGGGGATCAAACCCAGAGCGCCGTGCATGCCAAGCAAGCACCCCACCCCCACCGCAGAGCTATGGCTTCAGGCTTCTTTTTGCTGTTGGTTCTGGTTTTTGAAACCACGTTTTTCACTCTGACCCAGGCTGGCCAGGAAATGCTGTCTTTCTTTATATTTTGCTTTGCTCATCACAACAACAGGTATAATGCTTACCCTTCTAAAGAAGGAATGTCATGTCCTGAGGATAAAGTGAGATTCCTAGTAAAATCCATATTACAGTCCTAGCTCTGTGTAAGTAGGAGCAGCTGCCGAGGCGGAGTGGACACACCTGAAACCTGGTAAATGTTTGTTGGCTTTACTAGAATACTGATGTGAAGTCGGATGCCACACACATCCCTTGGGCAGGAGACGTGTTCTGAGAAGGGAGCCCTATGGAAGGGCTGCTCTCACTCTTGGCTCCTTTCTCCTCCCTCAGCTCCACCTGTTCCCCAGGTGCCTGCTCTTCCCCATGCGGGAAGCCCAGGAGACCAGGCAGCTGCGCTCCTGACAGCCAGGTACCAGGTGAGCTGAGGGACCCTCTGCTTTTCCTCAGGGTTTCTCGTTGCTTGAGTGTGGCCTCTCTCATTCCATCTGTTAACCCTTGCCTGGAATCTTTTCAGTAGCAATTTGGGAACAGATCGTCCTCAGAGACCTGGATTTTTCCATCTCCACCACCATGTTTGTCCATGAGACTATGATGGGCACTCATGGGATGTATTCTCTAAGTTGTGGTCTGTCCTCCCTCCTCCCCAGCATAAACAGCTACTAGATGCCCTCTGTGTCATGGCTGTTCTCTGGCCATGGTGTTATAGTAGCCCTTTCCTGAGAACAGCCAGAACTATTATTTCAGGAGTTTGTGACATTCGAGGATGTGGCTGTGCATCTTACACGAGAGGAGTGGGGGTGCCTGGACCCTGTTCAGAGGGAGCTCTACAGAGAAGTGATGTTAGAGAATTATGGAAACGTGCTTTCGCTGGGTAAGGACCCTCCTGCTGGTCAGTCTCCCTGTTTGGATTTCTTTCTGAGTGGATGTGAGGTGTTTGAGGTGGCCAGTAGAGTGGGCTCAGTTAACGGGTGTTAGAGCCCCCGCCCTCCATCTGTAAGGCCCTTCCTCTTGGGACGGGGTAAATTTAGGGTTACTTTGGGTTATTAGGAGGAGACCTTCTACTCCTTATCCCTAGTTTGTGTTTCTTGCTTTTGTGGGACATCAGTTTCCTGTTAGCAAAGAGGAACTTCGTTGTGCTTTGGCTAAGTTCTCCCTTTCTTTTCTCCCCTCTCTCCCCTTTCCTCTCCTCTCTCCCTCTTTCTTCCCTCTTTACTCCTTCTTCCCTCCCTCCCTCTCCCTCTCTCTTTTAAATAGTTTTAAGGATCTTCCCAACCCCTAGCTGGACTCTGTTCTGATTCCTTTGTGCCCTGTATCTGAGATTTTCCCATTAAAGAAACACATTTAAAAGACAGGCTAAAATCTCTCTTGATGAGTAGTCTCTCACTTTTTTAAGATCCTCAGACTCTTCTCCAGTCAGGTTTTATTTAAAGGTGGGGCTCCCTATATCTCCCACTGGAGTGCATCACCTAGGTGGTAATCCCAAGGAACCTGACCCACAGCAGAAGGCTCAGGATGTCCCTTACTATGTAGGCTAAATTCTTAAATCATGATTCCTTGTTTTAAGGATACCTGAGATTAGGCAACCTAGAGTGTTGTTGAGAAATACTCCTGAGGTGGGCAGGGGAGGGACAGGGTTGTTGGCAGTCTCCTTTGTCATCATGGCCGCTGCCCTCACTGTAGTTTCTTTAGCCTGTCTTTGATCTTGCGTATACTCTGTTTACATCTATAAACTCCGTCCTCTTCTCCCCACCTATTTTTTAGTTTTTTGCTGGCATCTAGGGCTTTTTTTTTTTTTTTTTAACTTTCCTGATTACATGCTAGATTTAAGAAATTTCTTACATATGGGGAGGCAGTTTACTCACTGGCTCATCGAGAAGGTTTTCCATTCCTGGCTCTTTGATCTTTATAGGCATACTTCTCCGCCTTCCCACCACCCGGATTCATTGTGTGAATTCCTGCCCAGCCCTGAGTCATACCCAGGCAAGTGCTTTCTCTGGAGAAACACTTGCAGTCCTTACGGCAGGAATCACCAAGAGATGGCCCAGGTATCGGCTTTCCATCGGGAGTGCTCGTCCCAGCACAGAAACTCCTTTTCCAAGATTGTAAGATATCAACCTTGGTTGATGGAATACATGTTTCTTGGGACGCCAGCATTCTGTAAAGTGACATCTGGGGACTTTCTGACACGGAAACCTTCCTTATAACCACGAGCATTTGGAGCTCAGCTCCTTCATAAACCGCCCTCAGCGGTCAGCTCCTTGTGTGAACCGCCACAAAGCTAACTCTCTCTTCAGTTGCCATCTTTTCCTGTTATTTTAGAGTAGGGAACAGGTGCTGTGTGCTCTTTCCAGCAGTGAATATCACCCGTCCACTGTGATGCCTCACTGTGTGACCCCCAGACTTCCGTCATGTTTGGTATCATTTTTTTTTTCTTCCTTTAAAGTTCTGTCTTCTTGTACCTGATTCTTTGTGGTACCTAACCAATTGCTGTATTTATATTACCTTTCTTAATTAAGTGTTCTTAATGCTGTCTTTGATAGAGGAGAAGTAGGGGGCACAAAAATTAAATAGTTCAGGGCATCAAAATGGATGTATATTTAAAAGCTTTGTAAATTGTAAAATGATCTATATATATTGTAAACTACTGTTAATGTTACCTAATACAGAATTTCCAACAGTTCACTTGTGTACTTTTTGTAGTAAAGAAATTTTGTAGTAGTTTAACTCAAGCTTATAATATACTACCAAGTAGAACTTTACCTCATTTTGTCATCTTTTCACACACAAAGGACACTTTTTTTTCCTTCCTTCGAGACAGGGTTTCCTTGGCTGTCCTGGAACTCACTGTACACCAGGCTGGCCTCCAACTCAGAAATCCACCTGCCTCTGTCTCCCATGTGCTGCGATTAAAGGAATGTGCTACCACTACTCTCCCCCCTCCCCCCCAAGAGGGTTTCTCTGTATAGCCCTGGCTGTCCTGGAACTCACTCTGTAGACCAGGCTGGCCTTGAACTCAGAAATCCACCTGCCTCTGCCTCCCAGAGTGCTGGGATTACAGGCGTGCGCCACCACCGCCCGGCTGGGAATTCATTTTATCTTCATGGGTCCACCATACTCCATTTGAAATGTAAGGTTATATAAGCAATCACTAATTTTATTTAGTGTTTGGGGCTATAACATAAGACCTTTATAATCAGTTCATGGCTTAGTCTCTCTTTCCAATTCATGTATTTCCCATGGCTGTGTTTGTATTTATCATAGTCACCAAAAGAGTAGTCCCTTGATTAAGTGTTTGCACTAGACAGCAGTAAATAAATAAATGGTTACGTTTATAAAATGCTCAATGTCTTGGAGACAAAAGTAATTTCCATAGAATGTTTCTTATTGTCATGATTACTTATTGTTTTTACTACATGCTATGTATATCTCATTTAATCCTTGCTATAGCTGAACAGTAAGCAGAGGATATTACTCTTTTTAAATAGGTTCTCTTAAAGCCTTTAAGGCCAGCACTAGGGAGGTAGGAGCAAGCAGATCTTGAGTTTGAGGCCAGCCTAATCTATATTGAGTTCCAGGGCAGCCAAGGTTACACAGAGAAACCTTGTCTCAAAAACAAAGCAAAGCAAAGCAAGAAATTCTTTAAAGAGTTACATTTCTTTATTAATTTGAAGGGAGTGGTGCACACCCTGGCTTGCATGTTGATGTCAGGATGACTTTGCAATCAGTTCTCTCCGTGTGCTGTGTGGGTTCTAGGGGGTTGAGCCCAGGCATTAGGCTTAATGACAGCTTCTTTACCAAGTTCTCTCACTGGCCATGGAGGATGGGATTAATTTCTTCTGGGGAAACTGAGGCTCTGAGAAGTTAGGCTTGGGACCTGCCTCTGTCCCTGAACCACATGCTGTTTTACCATTTTATGCCTTTGGCACAATAGGTCCATGACTGCATGTATGACATTAAAAATCTTGGGTTTGTTTGTTTGTTTGTTTGTTTGTTTTTAAGCCAGGCATTCTTTAATTCTATATAGACCAACCAGACTTCCTCCAGAGTGCTGGACTTAAAGGCATGGGCTGGGTTGGGTATGGTGATGCACAGAATTAATCTGAGCACTTGGAATGCAGAGGCAGATGTATCCTTCTGGGGTTAAGGCCAGCCAGAGCTTTAGAGTGAGACTTTGTCTCAAAAACAAAGGACACCAAGTGAAAAACAGGTATACTCCACCACCATGCCTGGCCCTCATGACTTTTTTTTCCCCCAAAGACAGGGTTCTCTATGTAGCTCTGGCTGTCCTGAAACTCACTCTGTAGACTGGGCTGGCCTCAACTTGATAGAGATCTGTCTACCTCTGCTTTTCAGATGCTGGGATTAAAGGCACGCACCACTACAAACAGACTTCATGTCACATTTTACACTGTGAATATTAATTTTTCATGCCAGGGAGGTAAATCCCAAGCCTATGTGTGTTCTAATGAAGCTTAGCATGAAAGACCCAAGTTAAATTTCCAAAAGGTAACTGACTACTTACACCTCAGCTGGGATTCAGAAAAGGTCAATGCTGCCCGTGCATTTGGTCATATCTTGTTGTTTTTTTTTTTTGTTTTTTTTTTTTGTTTGTTTGTTTTTTGTTTTTTTTTTTTGGTTTTTCGAAACTGGATTTCCTGTGTAGCCCTGGCTGTCCTGGAACTCACTCTGTAGACCAGGCTGGCCTCGAGCTCAGAAGTCTGCCTGCCTCTGCCTCCCAAATGCTGGGATTACAGGCGTGCGCCACCACCACCCGGCCATTTGTTCATATCTTACCTATTCTCCCAAGGGTCATATTTTATAGCCCAATGCCCTTCAAAAATATTTTTTAAGATTATCTTATTTTATGTCTGTTTTTCTTGCATGTTTGTGTACCATGTTCATGGTTGGTGCCTGTGGCGGTCAGAAGAGGGTGTTGAACACTTTTTAACTGGAGTTCTAGGTAGTTGCGCACCATCATGAGTACTGGGAGTCGACTGGGGTCCTACTAAGAGCAGCAGGCACTCTCCACATCTGAGCCCTCTCTCCAGTCCCCGAATGCCATTTTATAAAACTGGGTATCTGTTATGTTGACAGGTATAAAATTAGCACTCTATAAGCTATTTTTAAGTATATTCAAAAGAGGTGCTGGCTACAAGACTCATGGATATAGCTATTAGGCATCCTTATTAGTTGTGATAATGCCTGAGACCAATTAAAAAAGTCTTTTTTAATGTTCATTGGTGTTTTGCCACCATGTATCTGTGAAGATGTCTGATCCTCCTGGAACTGAAGTTAAGGTTGTAAGTCACCATGTGGGTGCTGGAAATTGAACCCCAGTTCTCTGGAAGAGCAGCCGGCACTCCCAACCACTGAGCCAGAGGGAGGTGGGGCTGAGTCCCTTCCCTGTCCATATTGGAATGTTGATGTGTCTAATTTTTTTTTGTTTTTTTTTTTGGTTTTTTTGGTTTTTCGAGACAGGGTTTCTCTTTGTAGTCCTGGCTGTCCTGGAACTCACTCTGTAGACCAGGCTGGCCTCGAACTCAGAAATCCACCTGCCTCTGCCTCCCAAGTGCTGGGATTACAGGCGTGCGCCACCACGCCCGGCTTGATGTGTCTAATCTTGTGTAGGTAACCAACCACTGCTGCTGTGAGCTCATAAAAGCAATGGCTTTTGTTTCATAGCCCCTCCCCCACCCTTTCTGTAATATTCCTTGAGTCATAGAAAGGGTGATAGAGACAGACATTCTCTTTAGGGCTAAGCACTCAAAAGTAACTTGTTCTCAGTTCTTTGACCAGTTAGAGTCTGCATTAACCATTGCCCTATATGTGTATGCATATAGAACCATCTTACCATAGCTGAAAGCACTAATTTTTTTGGTATGAGTATATTTAGGAGTTAGCTTGACACCATATCCTTTTAGCAGAACAGAAGTAGGACCTATCTGTAATCTTTCCAGTTGTGTATTCTTGACCAGGTTTACAATATCAGGCCATACACTCTCTCCTTTAGGCCTCAAAACAATCAGGAAGTGTTTGCTTATCCCCATAATGGCCATGACACTATCGTATCAGTGGGTACAGCTTGCCTATTAAAGAGATATTGTAGCTTGAAGGGTTCAGATTTGGATAAGACCATTGATGTTTTCCTCCCCAGTATCTTGCATAGCACCATCTGACATGAAAGCTAGCCAGCAAAATGGAAGTTTCCAACTTGATTTCTTCTGTTTTTCCAAACAGGGTTTTTCTACGTAGCCCTGGTTATCTGGGAACTTACTACACACACACACACACACACACACACACACACACACACACATGTTTATGTATGTATACATATATATATATATATACATACATACATATATATATATATATATATATATGGAGAGAGAGATGGATATATATGTGTGTGTGTATATATATACATATATATTTATATATATAATCACACACACATATATATATCTATCTCCATCCATGCATCCAGGTAAAACTAAATAGTCCTGCCAGGAACTTGCTACATACACCAGCTGGCTTCAAAATCACAAAAATCTTCCTCCCTCTGCCTCCCCAGTGTTGGGATTAAAGGTATGCACTACTACAACCCCCAAGACTTCCCCCCACCCCACCTTTGTTTATTGATTTTGTTTTTCAAGACAGGGTTTCTCTGTAGCCCTGGCTGTCCTGGAACTTGTTCTGTAGGGTAGATTGGCTTTTAATTCACAGAAATCCTCCTGTTTCTGCCTCTTGAGCACTAGGACTAAAGAAAATGCATTCTCTCTCTCTCTCTCTCTCTCTCTCTCTCTCTCTCTCTCAAAGATTTATTTATTTTATGTATGTGAATACACTGTTACTTTCTTCAGACACACCAGAAGAGGGCATCAGATCCCATTACAGATGGTTGTGAGCCACTATGTAGTTGCTGAGAATTGAACTCGGGATCTCTGGAAGAGCAGTCCATCCTTTTAACCACTGAGCTATCTCTTCAGCCCTTATTTATTTATTTATTTATTTATTTATTTATTTCCCTAGGCAGGGTTTCTCTGTGTAGTCCTGGCTATCCTGGAACTCACTCTGTAGACCAGGCTGGCCTCGAACTCAGAAATCCACCTGCCTCTGCCTCCCAAGTGCTGGGATTAAAGGCGTGCGCCACCACCGCCCGGCTCATTTTTGTTTTTAAAGACTTAATTTAATGTGCTTTTGTGTGTGCATGTGTGTGTATACATACGTACACCAGATGCCCTTAAGATCTGCAAGAGGTAGCTGGGCGATGGTGGCACATGCCTTTAATCCCAGCACTTGGGAGGCAGAGGCAGGTGGATTTCTGAGTTCGAGGCCAGCTTGGTCTACAGAATGAGTTCCAGGACAGCCAGGACTACACAGAGAAACCCTGTCTCAAAAAACCAAACCTAACCAAAACAAAACAAAAAAATATTCAAGAGGTCATCTGAATCCCTGGAGCTGGATTTATAGGCAATTGTAAGCAGATGACATAGGTACTAGGAATCAAACTCAGATCCTCTATAAATGCAGTATGCTCTCTCAACTGCCAAGCTATCTCTCTAACTCCTTCATTTTCTTTATAGCGGAATAATTGCATTGTTTATATGTACCTTATTGTTATCAGTTCCTCATTTGACAGACAACTGATTTTTTTCCTTCTTTTTTTTTTTTTGTTTTTGTTTTTGTTTTTGTTTTTCGAGACAGGGTTTCTCTGTGTAGTCCTGGCTGTCCTGGAGCTCACTCTGTAGACCAGGCTGGCCTCGAACTCAGAAATCCGCCTGCCTCTGCCTCCCAAGTGCTGGGATTACAGGTGTGTGCCACCATGCCCGGCTTTTTTCCTTCTTTTTTAAAGCTTTATTTATTTATTATATATGTAAGTACATTGTAGCTGACACTCCAGAAGAGAGCATTGAATCCCATTACAGATGGTTGTGAGCCACCATGTGGTTTCTAGGAATTGAACTCAGGATCTCTGGAAGAGCAGTCAGTGCTCTTAACCTCTGAGCCATCTCTCTAGCCCTCAACTGATCTGTACATTGTTTTTAAGAGTATATAAACATTACTCATTTTGTGGAAACATGCCAGGATAATGGGAACAAATAATAAATTAGACATGCAGTATATAGATAGATTTTTGGAGATGGAGGACTCAAACCAAACATTGCATATATGCTCCTTGAAACTTTCTGTGCTCAGTGCATATCAAACTGCCCTTTGGTTCTCGTTTTCTTTCTTTCTCTCTCTGTGTCTCTCTGTCTCTGTCTCTGTCTCTGTCTCTCTCTCTCTCTCTCTCTCTCTTTTCCCCAAGACAGGGTTTCTCTGTATAGCCCTGCCTGTCCTGGAACTCACTCTGTAGACCAGGCTGGCCTCGAACTGAGAAATCCACCTGCCTCTGCCTCCCAAGTGCTGGGATCAAAGGCGTGAGCCTCTGCTGCTCGGCTCCTTTGGTTCTCTTAACATCAAAATCCTGTTTACTGAGCAGGTTCCCTGTTGCTTTAGTATTAAAGGAAGTGGAGCTGCTCAAGCCTGAGGGCAGGTTTTTCCTTTTTCTGAAAAGCTTGAGCTATACAGTGAGTTTCTGGCCAGCATGGTCTACAAAGTGATATCCTGTCTTCAGACAGACAGACAGACAGACAGACAGACAGACAGACAGACACACACACACACACACACACACACACACACACACACACACACCAGGGCAGTGGTGGCTGGTGGCACACGCCTTTAATCCCAGCAATTGGGAGGCAGAGGGAGGTGGATTTCTGAGTTCGAGGCCAGCCTGGTCTACAGCGTGAGTTCCAAGATGGCCAGGGCTACACAGAGAAACCCTGTCTTGAAAAACAAACAAACAAACAAACAAACAAACAAAAGACACAGATGGAGATGTAAACTTGTTTTACATACACTTTTACTATCCTTCCTTCACCGTACGAAGCATGTGGTAGTCAGTGTTTATAGCTGCCTCTAGACTTAGAATATGAGGTTCTTCAATTGAGATGGGTTGGCCCTTTTCCTAGGGCCATCTTATTTTTCCTATAAGAGGTATCCCATAAATACTTGTTGAGTAAAGTGCATGCAGTTCTGGTATGAAGATGTGTCATATCCTTTTTCCCATGTTCATTGAAGCAGATTGATTTTATTTTTCTTTAAAGAAGGTCAAAATATTTGTAGGGTTTCTGAAACATTATAATTCAATAAATATGTTATGCAGCAAGCAAATCAGAGTACATAAACATTTTCATCTCTTCAATAATTTTGTTTTTGGGGACATTGTCTCTTTGTAACCCTGGCTGTCCTGGAATTTTCTTTGTAGACCAGGACAGTCCTCTTCAATTATGTATGTATGTATGTGAGTGTGTATGTGTGTGTGTATGTCACATGAGTGCAAGTACCCAGGGAGGCTGGAAGAGGATTTCCGGTTCCCTGGAGTTCAGGTTACAGCCAGTGTGAGCTGCCGTGGGATGTTGGGAACCAAACTTACTCCTGCCAGAGCAGCTAAGTCCTTTTAATCACTGAGCCATCTGTCCATCCCTTGAGGTAATGTGTTGGGGGTTTTTAAAATCTTCTTTTTTTTTTTTTTTTTTTTTTTTTTTTAGGTTTTTTGAGACAGGGTTTCTCTGTGTAGTCCTGGCTGTCCTGGAACTCACTCTGTAGACCAGGCTGGCCTCGAACTCAGAAATCCGCCTGCCTCTGCCTCCCAAGTGCTGGGATTACAGGCGTGCGCCACCACGCCCGGCTGGGTTTTTAAAATCTTAATCTGAATTAGAATTATATTGTAAATTGTTTCAACCATTACCTTAATGTGTTGAAGAACCAGAAATAATTCCTGTTTTGGTGTTCTTTATTAAATTTGTGTGCCTTATAGGATTTTGCTAAATGTATTCATTTATCACTGATTTGCTGCTGTGCTTTAACTTACTATAGCAGGTGGTTGCACTTCATTCTCAGTACGCCGTTTGGTACTTGTAGACCAGGTGTGATGCCACCATTGTGCCCTTGGCCACCATAGTACTAATGATAACTTCTGTGAAGATGGGTACACATCGTGCATGAATTCACTGAACTGAATTTAAATGAAAGTTTCTGCTTTCAAGTTACAGAGTCTTCCTTTAGAACACCTTTTACCAGAGTACAGATCTCAACTCTAAATGGCCTAGTCCTCCTCTTCATTCTCCAGGGCTTCCTGACAAATGTCTTCTCAGAACTTCTGTATAAGTTTGGTTACATTTAGTAATGGTTACATTACTAAAAAGAAAAGAGGGCAGTGTAGCATCTGGGGATAAATTGCCATATTCCATTTCCTTTTCTGTGAGCAGGATTTCCAATTTCCAAGCCTGATGGACTCTCTCAGCGGGAACAAGATCTACAAGTCTTTGATCTGGAAACTAAGAATAGAGAAGTTATAAGAGATGACTGTTCAGGTGAGTAAGACAGAGTCTGAGTCTGTCAGATGAATTTAGTGGAAAAGTAAACTCCAGGTGTCGAGCCAAATTCTGGCTGAGCTCATACTCATACAGAGCTCTGCCATTCTAGAGTGGAGAGAGAGCCTGCCTGTCTCTGCAGTTTAATTTCTTTCATACAAATTGTGCTAGGTCCCAATTCAAGTTATAGCACATTTTTAACACATTTTTATGTTTGTTCCTTTGAAATCTCTTACTGGCTGTTGTCTGTTTTCTGAAATAGCCTATTTCCTACGCCCCTTGACCCATTTCCATCCTGCCTCACTCCTGCTGTGCCTCTACATATGCTGTTTTGTTGTTTTGAAGTAAATAAAATTTGCTTATCTTTACATTATTTAGTTTCTTCCTATTTTTATTTATTTTTTTAAGCACAGGATATAGATTACATTTGCATTTTCTATTTATATATTGTATTAGATGGAGAGACCAGAGAAGAAAACAAGCTGTTGATTCCTAAGCGGAAAATTTCAGAAGAAGTACATTCATACAAAGTGAGAGTAGGAAAATTCAAACAAGATATTGCTCAAGATCCTGAAACCAGAGAGGCTTATAAGTCTGAGGACAGATTAGAAAGACTCCAGGAGATTCTAAGAAAATTTCTCTTTCTGGAGAGAGAGTTTAGACAAATAACAATCAGCAAGAAAACTTTCAGCAGTGAGAAGAACACTGAACCTGAAAAAAGCTTCAGTCTAGACTCCACACTTGATACAGATCAAAGAGTTCTTAGAATACAGACCACTGATGACAGTAAATATGACATGAACTTCAACCAGAACCCAGCTGTTGCTGAACAAGAACCCATAAATTTAACAGAGAATTTCCAGAGTACTGAAAGCTTAATGGATCTATCCCACCTTAATAAATGGGAGAGCATGCCTGCCACTGACAGATCCTATAAATGTGATACATGTGGGAAAACCTTCCATCAGGCCTCAGCTCTTACTAGACATCAGAGAATTCACACAAGAGAGAAACCCTACAAATGTAAGGAGTGTGAGAAATCTTTCAGTCAGAGCTCAAGTCTTAGTCGACATAAAAGAATACACACTAGAGAGAAATCCTACAAATGTGAAGCATCTGATAAATCCTGTGATGTACCTGATAAGTCTTGTAGCCAGAGCTCAGATGTGCTTCAGCATAAGAAGGTTCATGCCAAAGCCAAGTCTTACAAGTGTGGGACCTGTGAAAGAGTCTTCAGCCGAAGTGTGCATCTTACTCAGCATCAGAGAACACATAAGGACACAGCCTGTAAATGTACCGTGTGTGGCAGTGACTTCTGCCACACCTCATACTTAGTTGAACATCAGAGACTACATCATCAAGAGAAGTCCTATGAGTATGATGAATGTGGGCTGGCCTATGTTAAACAGCAAGGAATTCGTTTCCGAGAAAAGCCCTACTCGTGTAATGAATGTGGGAAAGACTTTAGATTGAATTCCCATCTTATTCAGCATCAAAGAATTCACACAGGCGACAAACTGCATGAATGTAATGAGTGTGGGAAAGCTTTCAGCCAAACCTCATGCCTTATTCAGCATCATAAAATGCACAGGAAAGAGAAATCATATGAATACAACAATTATGACGAAAGTTTCAGTCACAGTTCTGATCTTACTCTGCAACAAGAAGTTCCCATTAGAGAGAGAGTCTTTGATTGTGATGCATGGGAAGAGAACTTCAGTCAGCGAGCGCACCTCATCCAACATGAGAGGGTCCATACCAAAGAGAAACCTTATGAATGCAGTGAACTTGGGGACACATTTAGTCAGGTTCAGGCATCATTCAATATGTGAGAACTGAGACCAGGGAAACTGATATGTACTGACTGTGAGAATGTCTTCAGTCATAGCTCAGCCCTTGGCCAGCATCAGAATTGATACCAGAGAGAAACCCACTGAATGTGACGAATATTGGGAAGTTTTTTGGTTTTTTTGTTTTTTGTTTTTTGGTTCTTCATTGGCTCCTGTAAATCAGTGCTAGAGTATATAAAATATGGTACATTCTTCAGATTATTTTCATACCTTAGTCACAGTTGGGGAATTTGTACTGGAGTAAAATTCCACTTTCAAATGTGAAAAAGCCATCAGTCAACTACCTTGTTGGTTCAGTGTCAAATTTGTGCCATGCATAAAGCCTGTGAAGATATAGGTGTGTATGTGAGGAAATTCAAGTCATACCCCAGTGCTGATCACATCGAAGAAGCTGTACCCACGAACAATCTATACCCAGGAAATCATTTGGGTATAGGAAATGTGGCAAATCTGTGAGCGGGGTCCATCTGTCATCAGAATGTACCAGATGTGAGTCTGGATAGGTTGCAATGCTAAGATCAGAACATCTGCACCAGATGAGACTGATAGAATGCAAAGGGTGAAATTTAACACTATTTTCAGGCCTTATCCAGTATCAGAGTATTAGAAAATGGTTACTTCTCTGTGTAATTATCAGTCTTTTTACTGCAGAAGAACTGAGTCCAGAAGATAATTGGTGAACAAAGTTATTTTTCACAGTATCCTTTAATAAGTAATCTAAGTAGGTATGAGGATTTTATTTATAGAATTCATTTGAGTGAATCTTTTAATTTGGCCTATACACATTAAAACATTTTTCTTCTTTGAAATTCTTATTCACAGTTTACCTAGGATGCTATTAATGTACCAGTGTTGACGTAGCTTCTGGAGAGTAGCTCAATGAGCCTTCTTTGTTCTTGGGCCTGAGTGCACTTCTAAGGAGACCCAGGCCTATTCTTTTCCCAGGACCCTACATGCTGTTGTTTCTGTAGCCACACCCCTGTTGATTTCTGCATTCTCTTAGGCATCCTTAAATGGTGTTCTGGCGTTAGCGTCTCACCAGCTGATAGAGAGGCACTTCCACACCAGCCGTCCATGAGTCTGGAGGACCCAGGCTTGCTGGGTTTGTGGCAGGCACCCAAACACTTGCAAGTGATGTCCAAGTTCTTAAGCTGCCTTGTTTGCATCCACAGTTCTCTAAAAGAGATGACAAGGACATCAGCGAGCCAGTAAGACTCCTGTTGGCCTAGCTACATTCATTCAGTGCCTACTGTGCATGTATGTGTATGTTTAGAATTCTTTTATATGCCTATATTGAAGGCCAACAAAATGCTCAGGTCTGCTTTTGATAGGGAAACAAAGAACACAAATCAGAATAAGGAAATACAGCCTTCTAATAAAGAGGTTGCTGTTAGTGATGTATCTAGACAGTATTTCAAAAGAGTGGCAGGTCCGTTCCTGGTAAAACCTTAATCATTAGGATTGTTTCTTTATCTGTTCCCCCTCCACTCCCTTCATCAAGCCAGGGTAGTATTTTGAAGCGTAGAGCTTTGTGCATTGCCATACTTCATGTTGGGATGCAGTCTTTTTGCCCAGGCTGGCCTTGAATTCCTGGGTTCACACAAATTTCCTGCCTCCCAAGTAGCTGGGATTATAGGCATGCGCTCCTGTGCCTGGATTTTATTTTTGTATTTTAATAGAATCTGCAGGCCATATAAAGGATCATGGCTATTTTAATTAATAGAAGTGATCACAGGTGTTGAGTTCAGGGTTACTGCCCTATACTACATAGAGTTCATGATTCTTTACATGATGTCAAAGCAATTTTTTTTCATCTTAAAATCATAACATCTTGTGAATAAAAAAAGTATTACTTAAAATTCTAGTTGTCAATCAAGCAGTTGAGGCTTTCATAGTTCAGAAGTCATAATGTTCATTAGGGATCCTCAACCAGTGTATAAAATACGCTGCTCACTCTGTGAATCTTGTGGCTAACCTCTAGGACAGTCCGACCACTGTATTTTACTTCTTTGCCATCAGCAAGCATAGTGTCTTATCAGGGCAAGAAAATCAACATATATCAAACTGATCTAAATGTTAAAGCAAATGAAAAATGCATGTTTTTTTGTCCCTGTCAAACATGTATACTCTTACTTATAGAGACCATAGTCACTTCTGGTGACTGAGGCAGAGGATTTGATTCATCCCTAAGTAGCAGAATCTGTAAAAATCACATGTATGCATTTGGGTTAGGAACGTGCTTTTGTACTTCTACTTGAATAAAGGTGTGTTCAGCGCTCTTAGACTCTTTGTTTTGAACCAAGTCTGTAGGCCCCAGGCAGAAGCACCTTGGGCGTCCTCACTGCCTGCCTCTAGCTCCTCTGATACTCAGAAGAGTGGGTGCCACTCTCTATTAATTAATTGGTGCCTAACTTGCCTCTGCAGCCAGTTAGCATTGAGTAGTTTTGTATTTTAGATTTGTTTATTTTAAATGTTTATGAGTGTTTTGCCTGCATATGTTGAACATTATGTATGTGCCTGGAGTCCATAGAAGCTAGAAGAGGACATCTGGTCCCCTGAAACTGGAGTTACAAACAAATTTGAGCCACCATGTAGGTTCTCGACTCGCAGACAGTGTTCATAACTACTGAGCCAACTCTCTAGCCCCAGGACTGAATGTTTCAGTTGGGATGCTTCAGGACCTAAAATCACACAATTTGTGATTTAGTAGAGCTCTAAGAATGTTTTGGTAGGTAAATTTAAAAAAGAATGCCAATATAGTTTTTGAAGTAACTTGTCTGTTTAAATAGATATTTAGTTGGTGTAATAACAGTATGAGTTTGTATTAAGCCTTTGGTCTTAGGGGAAAGAAAGAAGAAATTAGCTGGATAATACACATTTGTTTTCATTTACCTGCATGCACACTTTTTTTTTTTTTTTTTTTTTTGGTTTTTTTCGAGACAGGGTTTCCCTGTATAGCCCTGGCTGTCCTGGAACTCACTCTGTAGACCAGGCTGGCCTCGAACTCAGAGATCCGCCTGCCTCTGCCTCCCAAGTGCTGGGATTAAAGGCGTGAGCCACCACCGCCCGGCTGTTTTGTTTTCTTTTTTTTTTTATTTATTTTTTAATTTATTTATTTTTTTTTATTTTTCGAGACAGGGTTTCTCTGTGTAGTTCTGGCTGTCCTGGAACTCACTCTGTAGACCAGGCTGGCCTCGAACTCAGAAATCCGCCTGCCTCTGCCTCCCAAGTGCTGGGATTACAGGCGTGCGCCACCACGCCTGACTGCATGCACACTTTTATGTACATATTTAAGCTTGGTTTTCACCACAGTTCTGCAAGAGAGCTGAGTTGTGCAAAAAGGCTAAAGATCTTAGGGTTTCACAACAAGTTAATGTCACAGGGTCTGATATGGCTGATGGTCACAAGGTTTTTTGAAGCTCTTCCTATGGTATTAGTATTGCTAGCTCCAGCTGATTCTACTGGCTTCCAGAGTCAGAGTCGACTTGGGTTTTTTTTTTTGTTTTTTGTTTTTTTTGTTTTTTTTGTTTGTTTTTAAGATTTATTTACTTATTTTATGTATGTGAGTAAACTGTAGCCGTTTTCAGACATATCAGAAGAAGGCATCGGATCCCATTACAGATGGTTGTGAGCCACCATGTGGTTGCTTGGAATTGAACTCAATGGACCTCTGGAAGAGCAGTCAGTGCTCTTAACCGCTGAGCCATCTCTCCACCCCTGGTTTAGTTTTTTTAAGACTGGATTTCTCTGTCTATCCAGGCTGTAGTTCACCTGTCTCCTAAGTTCTGGGACTAAAGGCATGTGTCACCACCACCCAGCAGAAGAAAGTGTCTTAAGTAATTTTTTTTTAAAAAATTAATTGGTGGACTTAGGATAACTTTGACACAATGGGTTAACAGGTCAAACCCTCAAATTTTCTATCTCCTGCCCAGACATCCCTGCCCCATCATTAGTTTCCCCGTTCATTTCTCAGCATTCTAAATTTGTTCTTAGCTTTTTCTGTTAGCCAAACTAGCCGGTGGGCATGGAACTCTTGACCTGAAGCAAAATAAGTAGCAGGAAGAAGCAAACTTGATTCCTGGGCAAGTAAAAGAAAGACTTAAAATCTAGGGAGCCCTAAAAGAGTGTTAGGAGAGGTAGAATGTCCAGCTCTTAGAAACGAGTGTCCTCATTAGTATTCTAATTTAGAGAAGGAAATGTTTAACTGGAGACTTGCTTACAGTTTCAGAGGATATGTCCATGATCTTCGTGGTGGGGAGCATGGCTGCAGGTGAGACCAGGCATGTAGCTCAGAGCTTACTTAGATCCTCATCTACAGGCAGGAAGCAGAGGAATTGAGCTAACTTGAGAATGTGCTTTTGAAGCCTCAAAGTCCCGTACCCCCCCCCCTTATAATTGCCAACAAGATTTCATCACAATATTACCTAAATTGTCTACAAACAGGCAAACAAACATTCAAGTAAGTGAGCCCTATGGGGTCACATTCAAACCACCACACTGAAAATAGCTGTTTAAATCAGTCTCACTATACTGCCCTGGCTGGCCTAGAACTCGGATATGCCCATCCTTCCTGTCTCCCAAGTGTTGGGATTAAAGGCAGACTTTCTTTGTGTATGTGTTAGTGTTTTGTTTGCATGATGGTTGTGCATCTTGTGCATGCAATATTTGTGAAGGGCAGAAGAGGGTGTTGGAGTTCCTGGAGCTGGAGTTAGTCACTTGTGAGCTGCCATGTGGGTGCTGGGAGTTGAGTACATTTTTTTTTATTCCTTGAACACACATATTTCGACAAGACCATTTTGTAAGCAGTACTAGGTTCTTGGGGCCTGTGACCTTCTATGACCTTGTACATTGTGAATCAGTTTACAGTAGTAGGCATAAGTTGACATGAAGCAGCTTCAGATCTAACCAGAAAGTGGCAGGAGTATCTATGGAGGGGGAAAGATCCTTACCCTGTTGGGCTGGAGAGATGGCTCAGCAGTTAAGAGCGCTGACTGTTATGGAGGTCCTGAGTTCAAATCCCAGCAACCACATGGGTGGCTCACAAACACCCATATTTACATATAATCCTTTTTAAAAAGTCTCCATACAGCATCGAATCCAAGCTTTATTAGGCAAATGCTGTACTACTAAGCTACATTTCCATCCACAACCGGGTTTACGGTGGTTAAAAGGAAGACAGCAGTTAGTCACTTCAGCAAAGCATGTCATTGCCACATCTGAAAGTATAGCTCCATCCATGCATCTTACCGGTACTAGCCAACAGAGCAAATTGATCTTATCAAGTTAATCTATGGATTTAGGAGGACTGTGGGTTATTAATGCAGTGCTTTGGAAGTAGACATACTTGGGCTTTGTTCAGAGTGTCACTTGAGGGTTTTATACAACTTGCTATACGATAAAAGCATAGTGAAAGGTAAATGTAAAAGGTACCAGCCACGTAGCAAGTGCTCAACAAGTTAGTGTATGAAGCCAGTGAGATGGCTGCCAAGCCTCATGGCCCCAGTTTCATTACTGGACTTCCACATAGTGGGAGGAGAGATCTGACTTCTACAAGATCGGGTTAACCTCAACATTTCCTGCCATGCACAGGCACACTCAAATACAATTTTCTTTTCTTTTTTCTTTCTTTTTTTTTTTTTTTTTTGGTTTTTCGAGACAGGGTTTTTCTGTGTAGTCTTGGCTGTCCTGGAACTCTGTAGACCAGGCTGGCCTCAAACTCAGAAATCTGCCTGCCTCTGCTATCCAAGTGCTGGGATTACAGGCGTGCGCCACCACGCCCGGTTTCAAATACAAATTTAAATTTTAAATTTTAAAAATGGGCCTTGGAAGAAGGCTTAGTGATTAAGAGCATTTTCTTCTTTCGTAGAGGACCCAGGTTCAGTTCTTGGGAGTCCTGACTTCCATGGTCACTGCACACGTGTGATACATATAGGCAATATATCATACACAAAAAAGTAAATATATCTTTTTGTTGGTTTTGTTTTTCTGAGATTGAGTCTCACTATTAGTTTTGGCTGTCCTGGTACTCACAGTGTATATCCGGGAGGCCTCAAAATCAAAGATGTGCTTGCCTCTGACTCTCAAGTGCTGAGATGAAAAGTGTTCAACACGGGGCAGGAGAGATGGGGCTCAGCTGTTAAGACCACTGACAGTTCTTCTGGAAGTCCTGTTTCAATTCCCAGCAACTAAATGGTGGCTCACAACCTTCTGTAATGGGATCCAATTCCCTCTTTGGGTGTGTCTGAAGACAGCTACACTGTACCCGTATAAATGAAATAAATCTATAAAAATAAAAGTGTTCAGTACACACAGCAAGAACTGAGTTTAAATCCTGGCACCTGTGTCAGGTGACTCAAAACTGCAGCTTAACTCCAGCTCTACGGATTTGATGCTCACTGTGGGGCATTCTCATGCACGTCGGTACACACACACACACACACACCCCAATACAGCATATTTTAAAACCTCCAAAACTGGGCCCTTGGGATAAGTCAAAGCGTAATGACCTAAGCTGCAACCCCAGAACCTGCAGAAAAGTGGAAGGAAAAAAATCACCCCAGAAAGGTATCCTTCAGCTTCCAACAAGTGCTCTTTATCCCATATAAGTAAAAGCACAAAATTAAGACCCCCAAGTTAATACAAACACATGAAAACCAATTCATTCACAGAAGTTAATGAAGTTAGCCATGAGAAACTTGTCTAGGATAGTGTTTCTCAACCTATGGGACATGACCACTTTGGGGGGGGGTTGCATATCAGATACCCTGCATATGGATATTTACATTAGGTTCATAACAGTAGGAAAATAAATGTTCCAAAATGACAGCAAAATTTTATGGTTGGGGGCACCACAACATGAATGGAATTAAAGGGTCATTGCATTAGGAAGGTTGAAAACCGTTGGACTAGGGTATGGAGACCCTACATTTAGAGACCTTTCTATAAAGAATAGTAGGTACTGTCTCCTGTTGGGAGTTACCAAACTGGCATCTGTCTCATATTGTTTGTGTCCTCCCTTTAGAATATAAGTCAGTGATTATTCTGAGACTAAACTAGATTTTTAAAGTGGACAAAACCAAAACACAAACCCCAAGCATTGTTATTTAATTTGCTGACACTTTCCATTCAGTCTTGACTTTGAAAAGAATGATCCCTGTCTTAGGGATTTCTGCACAAACATCATGACCAAGAGGAAAGTTGGGGAGGAAAGGATTTATTCACCTTACACTTCCATGCTGCTGTTCATCACCAAAGGAAGTCAGAACTAGAATTCAAGCAGGTCAGGAAGCAGGAGCTGATGCAGAGGCTATCGAGGGACGTTTCTTACTGGCTTGCTCAGCTTGCTCTCTTATAGAACCCAAGAGAACCAGTCCAGGGATGGCCCCACCCACAAGGGGCCCTCCCCCCTTGATCACTAATTGAGAAAATGCCCCACAGCTGCATCTCATGGAGGCACTTCCCCAACTGAAGCTCCTTTCTGTGTGATAACTCCAGCCTGTGTCAAGTTGACACAAAAACAGCCAGTATAACCCCTTTCCAGAATAGAATGCCTCTTTTGCTCATGTTACCCATCCCCTAGCTGCCTTTCCTGAGACTAGTTATATGCCTGTGCTTTGGTGTGAGGTGCAGGTTTCAAGGCATGCGTTTGTGTGCTTCTTTGTGGCTGGCATGTAAAACAGTAAAAGAGGCGCGTGAGGATTAGTAACAGGTCACTTAAGTGCGTAACAGCTGCCAGCTGTTGTTTCTACATAATAAATGTGGACAATTCACCTTCCCTCTCCCTTTCTGCCCTGCCTCATCACTTAAGAAGTAGGATTTTTGGCTTGCTCTAAGGCCTTTCATTCCTATTTCACCCTCTGGTAGCAGCTGGAAACCTTTCTTCAGGTAGGTCTGGGAGGGGCTGGGTAAAGAAGAGCTGAATGGACCCTAGCCGGCATGGATAGCTTGGCCTTGTGATTGCAAAGGTAGATGATTATGGGGCTAGGGAATTGAGGGGAGGACCCACAGGGCTTACTTGGGGCCATGATGAAGAGGAAGCTGACTGCAAACCAGACTCCAGATCCACTGAAGCGAAGAAGGTGGATATAGAAGCTCATGGAGGAAGACCACCGACCCCCAAAGCATTCTCTTCCGGGCCTGGCATCTTGACAACCCATCATGGAGGCAGACCTTTGAGCTGCCTACGTGGGACCTGGAAGTGCAGGTGGCTATTGCCCATCCCAGGGCTCCAGGTCTGGACAGTGTTGGAGGCTGAGCATTGTCAGGAGCTGGGCAAGGCGAGACAAGAGTGCTGCGTCCAGGCAGTGCTCGTCTGGTGGGAGGACTTCCGGGGGTGGGTCTGGGGCCTGCGTACCTGTCTCTTGGTCGGAGGTATCGGGCTCTGTTTGGTCGTATCCCACTGGGAGCAATCAAATTTATTTTTCTGAGAAAGCTTTTGACAGCTTCCTCTGGGGTGGGTTAGGAGCTCCCCTCACCTTTACACCCTTTTCTGAAATAACTGCATACCCATTAGTGTGTGGGGGTGCGTGCGTTGTTTTAAACAAGACAGGGTCATTATGCAGTCCACACCGACCTGGAATTGGCTTTATATATAAGTCAGGTCACAAGAAACTCCTGAACTTCCTGCCTCCACCTCCTTACCTCCTGGGTATGTTAAATGCACAGCCATTCTCAGTTCTTGAGCTGGTTTTTTTTGTTTGCTTTTGTTTTTGTTTTTCGAGACAGGGTTTCTCTGTATAGCCCTGGCTGTCCTGGAACTCACTCTGTAGACCAGGCTGGCCTCGAACTCAGAAATCCGCCTGCCTCTGCCTCCCAAGTGCTGGGATTACAGGCGTGCGCCACCACCGCCCGGCTCTCTTGAGCTGTTTTTAAGATTTATATTTTTGGCCGGGCAGTGGTGGCGCACGCCTGTAATCCCAGTACTTGGGAGGCAGAGGCAGGCAGATTTCTGAGTTCGAGGCCAGCCTGGTCTACAGAGTGAGTTCCAGGACAGCCGGAGCTACACAGAGAAACCCTGTCTCGAAAAACCAAAAAAAAAAAAAAAAAAAAAGATTTATATTTTTGTTTAGGAGATCTCTGCTTTGGATCCGATCTTCAAAAATGCATCCCAACCCATGGAGAACCACTTTCTCTTATGGATGTCACTGCAGTCCATCCCCAGAGCGTGAGCCTTGGCAGACTGAAGGCGTGTCGCTGACTTAGCTGGCTTATCTCTGTGGTATAGTGATCTGTTCTTCCAGACAGATACTAAAGATTTAACCCACACTCCCCAGCCACACAGTTCAGATTCTAGCAGGCCGTTAGACCGGCAGTGAACTGCTATCCCTCTGGTATTTGTGAGAGCAGATCTTTAGATAGTTTATGGGTTTAAATGCTTTTTCCTTCTAGAAACACCTTCACAAACACATTCAGAAAAGACAATGTGCTGACTATCTGAATAGCCCTTAGTCCAGTGAGGATAGCACATAAAATTTGCTATCACACTTTCGTAAAGACAAATTCATGCTGGGTGGTGGTGGCACATGCCTTTAATCCCAGCACTTGGGAGGCAGAGACAGGCGGATTTCTGAGTTTGAGGCCAGCCTGGTCTACAGACTGAGTTCCAGGACAGCCAGGGCTACACAGAGAAACCCCTGTCTCGAAAAAAAAAAAATTAAAAAAAAAAGACAAATTCATATTTATTTCATGTTTAGGTGAGGGAAAATGGAAAACAACTTTTTTTTTTGAACCACAGTCTCTGCTTTCTTAGTGCTGGGATTAAAGGCATGTACCAGCACACCAACTTGTTTCTTAGTTTTCAAGATTTGATACCAAAAAAGGCTGCACTTTAAACCCAACTAACCAAAATCTTACCCTAACCTAAGACATTTGAACAGTGTGACATATAATTGATTAAAATTACACAATTTTAAAAGATTTATTTGGATCCAGTTTTGTAGGAGAGTACCAGAACAGAGAAATGGTGGAGGGGTGATTGGGGAATGGGCGAGGGGGAAGAGGACTTATGGGGCATATGATGAGGGGGGAACTGGGAAAGGGGAAAACCTTTGGAATGTAAAAGAATATAGAAAATAAATATAAAAAAGAATAAAAGAATAAAAAGAAAAAAGATGTTATTTATATATATGAGACACACCAGAAGAGGATGTCAGATCCACCAGTGGCTCACAGATGGTTGTGAGCCACTATGTGGTTGCTGAGAATTGAACTCAGGACTTCTGGAAGATCAGTCAGTGCTCTTAACTGCTGAGCCGTCTCTCCAGCCTGATTAAAATTAATTTTAAGCCTCCTGCATTTAAAGTACTCATTGTAAATATTTTAATTACTAAGGAGGGCATAGGGCTGGGGCAGCTCAGTCACCAGAGCTGGGCTGCCACAGAGAAGATGCTCAACTCCACCCCAGCCCAGCACAGACTGCATGGGAGTTCAGGCCCACACTCCCAGCACTAGCAGGGTAGAGGCCGGAGAATCAGAAATGCAAGGTTATTCTTGAATACATAGTGAGTACAAAGCAAGTCTGGACTACATAAGACCTTGTCTTAAAACTAAAAAAGCATTGGCCAGATAGCTGAGTGGGTAGAGGCACTTGCTGCCAAGCCTGAAATCCTTTGTTCTATCCCTTGAAACCCTGTGGTGGAGCGAAACAATAAACTTTTCCAGGTTGTCTTCTGACTTCACCTGTGTGCTGTAGCACAGGTACAGGAGTACATACACACAACTACACGTAACTAAAGACAAATAAAAAAAAATCTCTGAATGAATTATACATTGTAAATTTAAATGAAAGGAGAAACAAGTTTCTGAAAGTACTTGTTTTGGGCCTAGTGTTGTTACAGTTGTTCTAAGGAGCCTGGAGAGAGGACGCAGCAGTTAAGACTGGTGACTGCTCTGGTAGATGACGTAGATTCAGTCCTCAGAGCCCACATCGGGGGCTCACAATTCCAGCTCCAGGGTATCTGATGCCCTCTTCCCACAGGTAGACACGTACATATACACATAATTAAAACCAACTAATAAAAATATTTATTCTAGGTATCTTGGAGGGATAATTTATTTCTTTTTAATATTTTTGTTTGTTGCTGGACAGTGGTGGCACACACCTTTGATCCCAGTACTTAGGAGGCAGAGGCAGGTGGATTTCTGAGTTCGAGGCCAGCCTGGTCTACAGAGTGAGTTCCAGGACAGCCAGGGCTGCTGTACAGAGAAACCCTGTCTTGAAAAACCAATATATATATATATATATATATATATATATATATATATATATATAGCTTGTTTTGAGATAGGACCTCATCACTGTGTGACCTAGGATGACCTTGAACTCTTGATCCTCCTGCCTTCACCTTCTAAGTGCTTCCATTTTAGGCACTGCCATCATACCTGGCCTCAAGGGCTTTAAAAAACTTTTTTAAAAATTGGACCAGGGTTAGGTAGATTGCCCAATGATTAAAGCTCTTGCTGTGCCTTTAATCCCAGTACACAGAAAGCAGACCCAGGTGGAACTCTCTGAGTTTGAGGCCACGTGATGAGAGAGATCTGTCTCAAATAATGATGATGATTACCGAGGAAGGTGCCTGCATACGTATATACACTCTCCTGCACAGGCATGTGTGTGTGTGCACACAGGTAAATAAGAAAGAACAGACCATTCTCCTGATTCTGCCTGGATTGATGGTTTGAATTGTAGGCTACCTGGCCGCTGAAGTGTTGATCACATCTACTTGGGTCACTGCTTATCTCCTTAGCCAAAGTGGATTGGGTTTGTGACCCTGGCTGGGCCAATCAGAACGTTTCTCTGGGAGATTCTGAATGTGCGCTGATGTGGGGGGGGTGAGGAAGAAACTGTGTGTGAGTGGCTAAAGCTTCGGGCATCAATCTGGAGGCTAATGACATTCAGGAATTGGAGACCCAAAAGTGGGTAGTTAACACTTCTGAGATCGTGGGATCACATCAACGAAGACTTCGACTGCCTGAGCTGAGTCAGATGCACTCACTCTGAGGCCTGCCGGATGCTTCACAGACAGATTGTCCAGCTGATCATGTTCCACTCACTACCTCTTCTTTGTTCTTTGAATGTGAAGTGACTGGTGGGGAGGGCAAAATGTCCAGCCAGATCCTGCCTCAATTTTTGTTAAGAGATTTTTTATTTTTTATTTTTTATTTATTTATTTTTTTGGTTTTTCGAGACAGGGTTTCTCTTTGTAGCCCTGGCTGGCCTGGAACTCACTTTGTAGACCAGGCTGGCCTCGAACTCAGAAATCCGCCTGCCTCTGCCTCCCAAGTGCTGGGATTAAAGGTGTGCGCCACCACCACCCGGCTGAGATTTTTTTATTGTTTTAAATTAGGTATAGGTGGATATCCGCATGGGAATAGAGGGACCTATAGAGGTCAGAAGTATCACCTATAGAGGTCAGAAGTATCACCTATAGAGGTCAGAAGTATCACCTATAGAGGTCAGAAGTATCAGGTCCCTTGGAGCTGGAGTACAGGCACTGTCATGAGGGCTTGAAACCCAACTTTCAGGACCTGCAAGGAAGTAAACCATCTCTCTAGCCTGTTTTTTTTTTTTTTTTTTTTTAATAAACAGGATCCCATGTAGCCTAGGCTGTCCTCTAATTTACTACATAGCAGTATGTGAGCTTGAATTTCTGACCCTCCTGCGTTTATCTCCCAAGGATTAAGGTATTTGTAACCGTGCATGGTTTATGAGGTGCTAGGGATTGAACCTGGGGCCTTATGCATACACTAGGTAAGCCTTCTTCCCAACTTAGCCCCAGCTCCATGATCCTGATATTTTACATATTACATGATATATTACATGTGGTGGTGCATGCTTTTGATCCCAGCATTAAGGAGCCAGAGGCCAGCCTGGTTAACATAGCAAATTCCAGGCTAGCCAGGGCTACACAGAGAACCCTGTCACAAATCAAAATAACAACAACAAAAGAACAACTTTATGGGTTACTTATAGAGATTGTGGTGGCTTGAATAAGAATGGCCCCTAAAGACTCGTCTGTCTGAATGCTTAGTCTCTCGCGAGTGGAGGCACCCATGGAGGCCAGAAGTGTCAGGTCCCCTCGGAGCTATTTGAAAGGATTAGACGGATTGGAAGTATGGCTTTGTTGGAGGAACTGAGACTTAAGAATACCACATCAGGCCTGGGCTTGAGCTCCCTGCCAGTGGATCAGCATGTAGCTCTCAATTACTGCTCTAGTCCCATGCCTGCCCGGCTCCCCACCATGCTGATAACAGCCTAAGCCTCTGAAACTGTAAGCCAGCCACCAATTAAATGAATACTTTTTTAAAAAAGCAATTATTGTCTGTGTTATGGTGTGTAATAGCAGCAGCAGAACAGTGACCAAGACAGAGATGAAGAAAATCATGTCCTATGCAGGAAAATGGATGGAGCTGGAGAACATTTGATGCAACACGAGCCAGACTCTGGAAGACAGGCATGAAACTGTTTCTTTGATGTGGAGGATAGATCTGAAGAAAATACAGCATGAACATAGAAGATGTGAGCAGTGTAGGAGCCTACAGAAGGGAGGACAAAGAAAATAGAGGGTAACAGTAGCCGGGCGGTGGTGGCGCACGCCTTTGATTCCAGAGCTTGGGAGGCAGAGGCAGGCAGATCTCTAAGTTCAAGGCCAGCCCGGTCTACGGAGTGAGTTCCAGGACAGCCAGAGCCATACAGAGAAACCCTGTCTCAAACACAAAAGTGACAGGAAGTGAAAATTGTCAAAATCAACTGTCCACATTTATGAGAGTGTCATAGGGAGATCCATTTTTGTCCAGCTAACATGCACTAATGCAAAACAGTAGCCTGGTAAGAAAGATGAGCAGATAAAGGGACTCGTTATGCCAGGGCTGATAATGTGAGTCTGAGTCCTAGGATCCACACTGCAGAAGACAGTCAAACCCTCCAAGTTGTCCTTCACATGTACCACATGTACCTTATGACGTCTCACACACACACACACACACACACACACACACACACACACACACACTAGAGTTGCGAGGGTAGGATGCAGAGAGGAAGATGGCCTTGACTCGGGGAAGAAGGATGGGATGCAGGAGCAGCAGGAGATAAAGCCAACCAGCCATGGGAGAGTTCAGGTGAGTGGCCACTGGTCACCTCCCTGATTGGACCTTGGGTGGCAGGGAAAGGTTCAGGAGTGCCCAGCCTTTGAGGTAGCCAAAACATTTTCAAAATAAGCTAATGTGTGTGTGTGTGTGTGTGTGTGTGTGTGTGTGTGTGTGTGTTTTTCATTTGAGGATCCAAAGATAGATCCTGGGTGGGTGTGTGCATTTGATCCGCCAGGAGCACAAAGGGGTGGAACCAAAACTCACTGCCAACAGTGTGACTTTTCAAGATAGGAGATAGGGTCTCTTTATGTAATACTGACTGTCCTGGAACTCACTCTATAGACTGGGCTGATCTCCAACTCACAGAGATAGGATTAAAGGTGTGTGTCATCACAGCCTGGCTAGAAGTTTTAATTGAACTTATTTATTTGCTTATATGTATGTTTATGTGACCGTGTGCATGCATACATACCTTTGTATGCATGTGGAGGTCAGAGGATAACTTTTAGAAATTAGTTCATCATTTGGGCTCTTCCCAGGATCAGGGTTGGTTTTAGTGCCTTTACCTGAGGAATCATCTTGCTGGCCCCATAAGGACATTTTCTCTGAGTCTCCACTCTGTTGGGATGAGAAGAAAAAAGAAAGCTAGGAGGAGGCTAATTTTTATCAGTTGGTTTGGTGGAGTGGGAACAGTTGTAGGTACAAGATTTCTAAGTTAGGAGAAGTCTCTGGATGGGTGAAGGAGGGTTGTGCTCTGTGAGGCTGGGGTTGCCAGCACCCAGAGGGCACCCTCAGCACCCACATGGTGGGCACAGGCACATGACTGTTGAAGTAGGGTCTGGACTTGGGCCCTAACCCGCTGTGGCCAGTGCCCTGCAGGCAATGTGCTCAGGCCCGGGAACACTTAAGAGCCAATGCGAATACATTTGAGCTTAGAAGATGGTGAAGGCACTTGAGTCAATTTATTTAATTTTCCTTTTCCTTTTTTTTTTTTTTTTTGAGGTGGGGTGTATTTCTCATCTAGCCCAGGCTGCCCTTGAACTTGCTATAGAGCCAAGCCAAGAGTGAGTTTCTGATCCTTCTGTCTCCCTTTGAGTGCTGTCAGGCACAGTACTTGCTTTGGTTTGCTTGCTTGTTTAGGGAGGTCCTTGCTATATAGACCAGGTTGGCCTCAGGCTCACAGGGAGCCACATGCTTCTGCCTCCCAAGTCTGCGAGCCACCAGTCTTCACCAATCTTTTGGGGGGTCTCCTGTTTCTTTCCTTTTTTAAAAAAGGTATTTATTTACTTATTTATTTTATTTATATGACTACACTGTTGCTGTCTTCAGACACACCAGAGGAGGGCATCGGATCCCATTACAGATGGTTGTGAGCCACCATGTATGCTGGGAATTGAGCTCAGGACCTCTGGAAGAGCAGTCAGTGATCTTAGCCACTGAGCCATCTCTCCAGCCCCCTCTGTTCCTTTGTATTGGCAGTGATTCTGCCTGCTGACTACTCAAGGATTTTCTTTTTATCTTTTCTCCTTTTGAATTTTTGCAGGTTTTTTTTTTAATTTTTTTATTTTTATTTTTATTTTTTTGGTTTGGATTTTTCGAGACAGGGTTTCTCTGTATAGCCCTGGCTGTCCTGGAACTCACTCTGTAGGCCAGGCTGGCCTCGAACTCAGAAATCTGCCTGCCTCTGCCTCCCAGAGTGCTGGGATTACAGGTGTGCGCCACCACCGCCCAACTCTGCAGTTTCTTAAAGAAGAGAAATAACAACAACAACCACTATGTTGAACTATTCAAAATTCAAACCTGGAGGCCAATAGGAGAGAATATGTTACACTATTCAAATGACTGGATTTTTTTTAAAAAAGAATATAATCACAATAGATGTTGTAATTAATGACATTAAAGAGGGATGCTCAAAAATGGGCATGGTAGCGCATCCCTTTAACCCCTGCACTCAGAAGACAGAGGCAGGTGGATCTCTGAGTTTGAGGATAGCTTGGTCTACAGAGAGATTTCCAGGGCATCCAGAACTACACAGAGAAATCCTGTCTTGTGAAAAACAAAAAAATAAACAAACAGAGACAGAATAAAAAAAAAAAAACCAAACCAAATCAAACTGAAAATTTTACTTTATTTTGAGACTGGGTCTCACTATGTAGCTCTTGCTGTTCTAGAACTCTATAGACCAGGCTAGCCTGGAACTTACAGGGATCTTCCTGCCTCTACCTTCTTAGTGCTAATGATGTGTATCACTGTCTTAGACAGGGTTTCTATTCCTGCAAAAACATCATGACCAAGAAGCAAGTTGGGGAGGAAAGGGTTTATTCAATTTATATTTCCACACTGCTGTTTGTCACCAAAGGAAGTCAGGACTGGAACTCAAGCAGGTCAGGAAGCAGGAGCTGATGCAGAGGCCATGGAGGGATGTTACTGGCTTGCTTCCCCTGGCTTGCTCAGCTTGTTGTCTTGTAGGACCCAAGACTACCAGCCCAGAGATGGCCCCACCCACAATGGGCCCTCCCCTCCTTGATCACTAATTGAGGAAATGCCTTACAGCTGGATCTCATGGAGGCATTTCCTCACCCTGAAGCTTCTTTCTCTGTGAAAACTCCAGCTTGTGTCAAGTTGACACATGAAACCAGTCAGTACAATGGACCCTTTGTCAACATGACACACAAACACATCACTATTAAGCCTCAACCCTTACTTTCTTATTCATCCCCAAGATCTAAATAACTTTAAAAGTCCCACAGTCCTTACATAGTAAAAGTTCAATCCCTTTAAAATATCCAATCTTTTAAAATCATAGGTTTAAAAAGTTCAGTCTCTTAACTGTGGGCTCCACTAAAATACCTTCTTACTTCAAGAGGGAAAAATATCAGGGCACAGTCACAATCAAAAGCAAAATCAGGCTCTAACCGTCCAATGTCTGGGGTCCATTCATGATCTTCTAGGCTCCTCCAAGGGCTTGGGTCACTTCTCCAGCTCTGCCCTTTGTAGCACACATTTTGTCTTCTAGGCTCCAGCTGCCTGTACTCCACTGCTGCTGTTTTTTTTTTTTTTTTTTTTTTATTGAGTCAGGGTTTCTCTGTATAGCCCTGGCTGTCCTGGAACTCAGGCTGGCCTCGAACTCAGAAATCCACCTGCCTCTGCCTCCCAGAGTGCTGGGATTAGAGGCATGCGCCACCACACCCAGCGCTGCTGCTGTTCTTGGTGGTCATCTCACAGTACTGGCATTTCCAAAACACTGCTGTCTTCTGCTGTAACTAGGCTTCACCAATAGCCTCTCACAGGCTCTCTTCATGGTGACAAGCCTCAACTCCTTTGCATGACCCCTTCAGTCCTCAGCTATCAATTTCAACTGAGGCTGCACCTTCACCAATGGCCTTCCACAGCCTCTCACAGTGCCAAGCCTCAGCTACTCTGCATTGCCCCTTCATGCTTTCAAAACAGTACCACCTGGGTGACTCCTACACATTACCAAGTCCTGCTGCAGCAGGAGGTGCAACTTTGGCTGTCTCTGGAACACAGCTTCTTTGTGCACTCAGAAAACACTTCCCAGAAGATTTCAACTAAGTGATGCTGGTCTCTCTCTCTCTCTCTCTCTCTCTCTCTCTCTCTCTCTCTCTCTCTCTCTCTCTTTTATTTTTGGTTTTTCAAGACAGGGTTTCTCTGTGTAGCTCTGGCTGTCCTGGAACTCACTCTGAAGACCAGGCTGGCCTCGAACTCAGAAATCCTCCTGCCTCTGCCTCCCAAGTGCTGGGATTAAAGGCATGCACCACCACTGCCCGGCCTGGTCTCTTCTTAATCATCACTAATCTCTTAGTTCCAGCTAATCAGCATCAATAGTACCAGTAACACAAAGGTTTGCTTTAGTAGTTCTGGTATCTTGTTAATCACAGCTGATTCTTCAGCCCCAGCTAACCAAAATCACAGAATCTTCACAATCAAAACAACATGGCCCTGAAAAGAGACTTTAATCTTCTGTCTGAAATTTCACAAGCCATTTCCAACATTTGCACTGTTCTCAACATCATCTTCCAAGCTCCTATAGAACATCCCACAGAGCTCTTAACATTCAATGGCTTCTAGCCCAAAGTTCCAAAGTCCTTCCACAGTCTTCCCCAAAACATGGTCCAGTTGTCACAGGAATACCCCACTCCTGGTACCAATTTGTTTTAGTCAGGGATTAAAGGCGTGCGCCACCACCGCCCGGCCTCAGAAGAGACTTTGAACTTTGGACTTTTAAATCTGTTGAGACTGCTATAGACTACGAGGACTCTGGAAGTTGGACTAAGTGTATTTTGCATTATGTTATGTTTAGGTATGTCCCCCTCATAGACTCATGTTTGAACAAGCCTATGGGGGCCAGAGAGTGGAATGTGATGGTTTTGTATATGCTTCTCCCAGGGAGTGGCACAATTAGAAGAAGGTATGACTTTGTTGGAGGAAGTGTGTCACTGTGGGCATGGGCTTGGAGTCTAGATGCCTGAATATGCCCAGTCTGTCCCTGGCTTCCTTTGGATAAATACGTAGAACCCTCAGCTCTTCCTGCACCATGCCTTCCTGGATGATGCCATGTTTCTGCCTTGATGATAATGGACTGAACCTTTGAACATGTAAGCCAGCCCCAATTAAATGTTGTCCTTTATAAGACTTGACTTGATCATGGTGTCTGTTCACAACAGTAAAACCTTAACTAAGATAGGGAAGAAAGGTTTTATTAAGTTTGTAATTCCACGTTCCTGTTCATCACCAAAGGAAGTCAGGACTGGAACTCAAGCAGGTCAAGAAGCAGGAGCTGATGCAGAGGCCATGGAGGGATGTTTCTTACTGGCTTGCTTCCCCTGGCTTGCTCAGCTTGCTTGCTTATAGAACCCAAGACTACCAGCCCAGGGATGGCCCCACCCACAGTGGGTCCTCCCCCCTTGATCACTAATTGAGAAAATGCCTTAGAGCTGGATTGCATGGAGGCATTTCCTCACCTGAAGCTCCTTTCTCTGTGATAACTCCAGTTTGTGTCAAGTTGACACACAAAACCAGACAGTAATCACCAAGTTTGGCCTGAATACCAGTCTCTAGTTCCAACATACTTTCCCGTCTTTTCCTAATCATGTCTAAGCCTAACTAAAATGTCACCTGCTCTAAAACAACCCTCCTATCACAAGATGTTTCTTTGTTTTCCCAGAGAAGCCAGTATATATGTTCTTTATAGGAATTCTGCAATAGTTAATACACTAAAACTAGAAAGTTGAAAGCATATAGTCATTAGCCAGGTGTGGTACTGACAGTATTTAATTCCAGCATTTGTGTAGCAGAGGCAGATCTCTGAATTCAAGGACAGCCTTGCCTAAACAGCAAGTTTCTCAACAGCCAGAACTACGTACAGAGACCTTGTCTCAAACAAAACAAAAAAAGCCAAGAAACAAGCAGAAACAACCTTGGAGAGATTATGTTTATTTTATCTTACAATTACAGATTGCAGTCCTCATCCTAGGGATGTCAAGGGAGCAGGGACTTGGAGCAGCTGGTCACATTGTATCCACAGTCAAAAGCAGGGAGAAATGAATTAGTATATGCAAGTTTACTACTTATCTCCCTTTCTTCATTCTTATAAAGTCCATTATTACCCAAACCCACCTATAGTAGACTGGCTTTTCCTGCATCATGCCCACAGGCCAACCTAGCAGAGCGGGATTGTCTAACACTTTTTTTTTTTTTTTGATTTTTCGAGACAGGGTTTCTCTGTGTAGTCCTGGCTGTCCTGGACTCACTCTGTAGTCCAGGCTGGCCTCGAACTCAGAAATCTGCCTGCCTCTGCCTCCAAAGTGTTGGGATTACAGGCGTGCACCACCATGCCCGGCTATGTCTAACACTTTATTAAGACTCTTTCTAGGTGATCCTAGATTGTTAAGATATATTTAAAACTAACCATCACCTTTCCTAAAAGAACATATTGTCCAATTGCCTTCTAAATATTTATGTTTGGGAACAGTGAGATGGTTCAGCGGGTCAAGGTGCATGCCCCCAAGCCCGATGGTATGAGTTCTACTTTTGGGACCTACTTGGTGGAAGGAGAGAACTGACTCCATAGGTTGTCCTCTAACACACACCACATAAATACATATAAAAATGTTAAAATATTTATGTTTATACACGTAGACTAATCCATCTCTTAGCCTAGGGCAGAAAAACTCCTTTTTATAGAGACTCATTTACAAAAAATAAAAGGTATGGAAGTGCAATAGAGCCTGGAGATGGGAGCCTGGACAGACCATAGAGATATACCTCCTTCTCGGACCTCCGAGCATCCTAGAGAGGAACCGGACGCCGGCCCATTCCGTAGGGCACCTGCCTGACAGCATCCGCCACCCACTTCCGGTCCGCGCGGGCCGGGGCAGGTGCTGAGCGCGCAGTCAAGGCCGCGGGCGGGTCGTGTCGGGGCGGGGCTGGACGGAGCAAGCTGCATCTAGGCGGGGCAGCCGCGGTCCAGGGGTCGTAATCTCCACGCACAGCCGTGATCTCAGGTAAGATTCGTGCGGGTCGCGGTCGCGCCAGGCTGGGGGCCTAACGTAGGGTGTCCGGGAACCGCAGGAAGACCTTGACCCTGGGACTCGGAGAAGGGACGCCAAGCGTTTATAGACGCAGATGCAAGACAGCTATTGGAAGAATAGCCACGCGGCACCTTCTGCCTGCCAGAGGCCTGAAAGGTCCACGAGGGCCTCTTGCCCCCAGGGCACCGGCAGACCGAGCTAGACAATAGCTGGGACGTTCGAGAGAGCTCTGCAAGCAAAGATGAGTGTTATAGATGGTAAAATGAGGAGCTGGTTTAACAAACGGATAGAAAAATACATCCAATAGAATATGTAACACAAGGTCGTGGCCTGTGGCACGCTAGTTGCGCTAATGAGCAGAGCGCCTTAGTGATTTGGGCTTGGGGCCTGTTTTGCCAGCCTGCCTGTCTGCCTGCCTACCCTGAAGTAAACAAGACTCCTTTTACGGTCTGCATTGCAGCCTCTTTTTCCTCGGGGGTAATGTTTGCTTCCCACCTGTCATTCTTTCCTCCCTTTCTCACTCCTCCCTCCATCCTCTTCTGCTTTCCCTCTCTTCCAGTTTCGTCGTGCCCAGGTTGGCTTGGATCTCGCCATCCTCCTGCCTTGGCCTCTCAGGTTCTGGGATTACACAGGCCACTAACGACAGGCGCTCTGCTCATTAGCGCAACTAGCGTGCTAGCAGGCCTGTTAATCTTTCGTTTTTTTCCAGGCAGGTTTTCACTGTGTTTCTCTGACTGTCCTGGAACTCACTGTGTAGAGCAGGTTGGCCTCAAATCCGCCTGCCTCTTATTCTCAATGCTGAAATTAAAGGTGTGCACCAGTACACCCAACTTTTTTCTTCTTCTTCTTTTTTTTATATGTTTTTATTTTTATGTCATGAGTTGTTTTTTTTCCCCCCCACTGCGTATATGTCTATGGGCACATGCCTGGTGCCCACAGAGAAAGAAGATGCAACAGATTTTTTTGGAACTGGAGTTACAGACAGTTGTGAGCCACCATGTATGTGCTGGGAAGTGAATCTGGTTCCTCTCATCGCTGTGCTGTCTCTCTAGCCTCACCTTTCCTTTTAGACCTTCCATGTTTTGGGAGGGGGACAGCTATACTGCCTTCATATTCTCCCCGTCTCTTCTTTTACTCATCTCTGGCATTTTGTATGTGCATGCAATGTCTTGAATATACCTACCTAACTCCCCTCTCATACCCCTCCCAGGAACACCCAAACGTCTCCTCCCATTTTCACGACCTCTTCTTTTTTCTTGGCATGAGGACTGGTTTTACTGGCTTGATCCTATGTGGGTCATCTTCTGTAGATGACCATGGCTGCAGTAAGTTCACAAGTGCAGTGGCTGGGCCATGTCCAGCTTTTCACAGTACTCTTCCCCATCTTCTGACTCTTAGGGTCTTTCTTTCCCCCCTTCCACTGTGTTCACCGAGCCTTGACTGTGTGTGTGTGGGGGGGTGTTGATATAGATGTCCCATTTAGGGCCCCCGCACTCAACAGTCACTCATTCTTAGTGCTTTGACCAGTTACGAGTCTCTACATTAGCTGGAAGTAGACAGAGGCTTCCCTGGCCAAGGCTGAGAGCAGCACCAATTTATAGGTATAGGTATAAATATTTAGAAGGTCCTTTGACACCATGTCTGCTTTAGAAATACCACAGTAGTAGGTTCTCCCTAGGGGACTACGGGCTTTTGAGCAGGTTTACAGTACCAGGCATGAATTCCCGCCCGTGGAACGGGCCGCAAGTCCAGGCGGAAAGCGGTTGGTTTCTTCCATAACCTTCATGCCACGGCTACACCAGTGGGCGTTATCTTGTCGATCAGGTCATTCATTACTGTACCGCACAAGCTTCACTGCTGGGAAATACCAGCAATGGCTTTTCTCCCCCAGTGGCCTGTATAGCACCTTCCAGCACTATGAAAACCAGCTAACGAGGAGGAAATTTCCCGGTCAATTCCAGCTTGATTTTTCTGTGTCCGAAGGTATTGTGTCTTCAGCAGGGTTTTACTGTCTAGTTATGATGGGCAATCAAGAGCAGTGCGGTAACCTGTATGGCATAGTATTTAGACTGAGTACAGTATTGTGGGTAAGCCACTAGTGTATTTGTTGGTTTTAACCTTTGTCTTGATTTTATCTGTTCTGCTGTCACCACCGTGACTGGCATAAGCCCAAGTCAGTTGATAGGATTTTCACGATGGATGTCAGAATTCTGAGATAGTCCCAGAAGTGGATGGGCTGACCAGTCACTCTGGGTCACTCTGTGCCTCTGTTCTCAGGCGGGTCACCCCTGTCGGCACCCTCGGTCTTGCTGGAGCTTGAAGATGCTGAAAGAGCGTCTGGAGATGGCAGAAGATCCTCAACAGCAGATGGGTGCTCCGGTGGTCAAACTGGAGAAGGAGCTGCCGTGGGGCCGGGGAGGGGAGGACTCTAGTCCGGAGGCATTCCGCCTGAGGTTTCGACAGTTCCGCTACCAAGAGGCCGCTGGTCCCCAGGAAGCCCTCAGGGAGCTCCAAGAGCTCTGTCGGCGGTGGCTGAGGCCGGAGCTGCACACCAAAGAGCAGATCCTGGAGCTGCTGGTGCTGGAGCAGTTCCTCACCATCCTGCCCCGGGAGTTCTACACCTGGATCCGGGAACACAGCCCCGACAGCGGCAAGGCTCTGGTGGCCATGGTGGAGGAGCTGATGGGGCGCTCGGAGGCCAAGGCGGTGGGTGAGAAGAGGGTGTCCAGGCCTTTCTTCGTTGGTGTGGGAGTCAGAGGTGAAGAGGCTAAGAAAGTGGTGGGACTAGATGAGACGTGGGACCTCCTCCATTGTCCCTGTCCCAGAGGGCCTTTCCTGGAGAGTAGCTGCATTTTAGCAGCAGGATTCAGGGGTTGAGACGATGGCTCAGTGGGTGAGTACTTGCCGGGCAAGCATGAGGTCTTGAGATTCGATCTCCAGGACCTATAGAAAGGGCACGTGAGATACTGCATGTGTGATCCCAGCAGTGAGACTGGAGGCAGAGAAAGGAGAGCCCCCGGACACTTGCAGGCCAGGGAGCCAGGCATACTCCACAGTGATCAGCAAGAGTGTGTACTGTAAGGTGGACAGTGAGAACCAACACTGGAAGTTGTCCACTGATGCGTGTCTGTACTCACATGCACACGCACGTGCGTGAACACACACTTTCCCACACACACCATATACACATTTAAAATATTAAACAAAAGAAAGCCATCTCCAAGAAAGATGTCCATGGGCAGAAAAGCCTCATACCGTGGTTTGGCTGTCAGGGAGCCCTGGTGAGCCGTAAATCCAATGAAAGCAGTCGATTGTTTTCCAGGTCCACTGTAAGCAAGCTCTGCAGGCCCATGGGGAAGAGGCTGATGTGAGTGCTTCTGCCAGAGGCAACTGGGATTCGGGCACAACCCCAATCTGTCACTTAGGGATTCCTTGCTTACCTTAGGGACCTCCACTTAGGCACAGTCAGTTTGTGGCTTCAGTTGTTGCAGAAAGGAGTTGAGGAGCAGGGTGGGATGTATTAAAGACAGCTCTTTTTTAGGGCTGGGGAGCCAGCTGTGTGGATGAGGGGGATGAGAACAACTGGAGTTTGCTTTCCCAGCCACTATGTAAACACTGGGTGGGTGGGGTCGAGGGCCACCTGTAATCCCAGCACTCAGGAGCTGGAGTTGGCTTCCGCAGAGTGGGCTAGCTAGTGGGCCAGGTGAAGTCAGCAAGCAAGAAATGGCGTCACAGGCCTTGACTGTGCAGATTGTCACAGGGTGCAGATTGATAGGGAAAGACACTGAGTTCACCCTTTGTGCTCGACATGTGCATACATGTGCACCCACACGGGAGTGAACATGTGTGCAGCATGCATAGGTAGCACACACACATACAAAAAAAGACTTCTAAGTCTTTTTTTCAAAGCTAGACAGTGATGGCACATTCCTTTAATCTCAGCACTCAGGAGGCAAAGGCAGACGGCCTCTGAGTTAGCAGCCAGCCTGGTCGACAGAGTTCTGGAACAGCCAAGGCTATACAGAGAAATCTTGTCTCTAACAAACAAAAAATTCTTTTTAATGTTTTAAAAACTTTTGTGTTTTGCCTGCATGCACGTCTGTGCAGCATGTGTATACAGTGTCTCTGGAGTCCAGATCCCCTGGAACTGGAGTAATAGGGAGTTATGATCTGTCATGCAGGTACTGGGAATTGAACCAGGTCCTCTGAAAGAGCAGCCAGTGCTCTTAACCACTGAGCTGTCTTTCTAGCCCTTAAATAAATACCTTTTGTTTGTTGTTTTTTTGAGCTAGGGTTTCTCTGTGTAGCTGGGCTGTTTTGGAACTCACTCTGTAGATCAGCCTAGCCTCAAACTTACAGAGTCCTACCTGAGTCCATCTGAGTGCTGGAATTAAAGGCATGGGTCACCACTGCCTGGCCAGGAGTTAATAGAGAGCGAGGTGCTCACATTTTGGCTCACAGTTTGTTGAGTGTGTTGTCAGGGGTGAGACAGTTGGCCGCACTGCACCCACCTTCAAGAAGTGTCCCGACCTGCAGGACAGTCAACAGGGTCCCCGAACCACCTAGGAGAAGGCGAGAGACAAGAGACACGAGAGACGGACAGCAAGACAGGATTCTGATCAAGCTGTCAAACTTTGTTTTACACACCGCAATATAAAGGAAAACAAGCAGGATGTAGGGAGGGGGTATGAGGGGGCAAACATTGTCTCTGGGGAACAGCTCTTAGGGGGCAAGCACTGTCTCTAAACATTGTCTCTAGGAAGTAGACTCTCAGAATCTTCTCTCAGAATCTCATGACAGAGCTGGCTTGGGCTTCAAGGAAGCTGGCAAACTAAAATAATCACGAGGAGGTGAAGTGGAAAGAGATCGCTATAGTAACCTAACTGCAGGTGAGCTCTGTTTGTCTAACCAATATGAGCTCTATATGTGCTGACCAACTTGCTATTTGGCAAACCTGAAAGCTAATATTTTTCCTTCTAAAGGCAGGCTTGAGCATGTAAGATGGCTGGAGGAGGAGGCTCTGAGATCTGTGTGAGAACGGCTCCTGGCAAAGCCGCAGTGAGGAGCGGGGCGTGGCGGCCCTGCCTTGAAAAAAACAGAAAAACAAAACAAAAAGCAGCAGTGAGGAGCGGGGTGTGGCGGCCCTGCCTTAAAAAAAACAAAAAAACAAAACAAAAAGCAGCAGTGAGGATGCTGCTGCTCCGCTCACTGTCACCTTTTTATTTTAAAGATTATAACATTTAATTTTTATTTTGTGTATTTGTGTGTGTGTGTGCCTGTCAGTATATGCAAATATATTTGAGTATCCCCAGAGGCCAGAAGAGGCCATTGGATCCCCTGGAGCTAGAGCTATATATGGGTGGTTGTGAGCCAGACCTTGGTCTTCTGTCACAGTAGCCTGCGCTCTTAGCTGCTGAGCCCTCTCTGGTCCCTCACGTTCTTCCTTACTCAGTGTAGGACCTCAGCCTGTGGACAGTGCTTTCTACACTTGAGGTGGGTCTTCCCACCTCAGTTAATCAAATCTAGACACAGATTTATTAGAGGTTTGTTTCATTGGTGATTCTCGATCTTGTCAAGGTGATCATCAGTATTAAAAACAGAGAGGGAGAGGGAGTGGGCAGCGCCCTTTTTCCGATGAGACTGGCTGCAAAATCCCACTTTCTGTGGAGCAGCTGGTTTTCATTAGTTAGTTCATCATTTGGGGGTTTGTGGCTTTTATTCTGGGCTTCTATAACTGTGAGGTTGTTTGCCAACAGTGAGTCTTGCTCCCAGAGTTCTCTACAGACTCTGGGATACCGTTCACTGGACTCGGAGATGCTGAGGCAGGTGGAAGGCCGATTGTCCCATGGCGTGGACTGGTACAAAACAGGGCCCTGTAAAGGGAGTGCTTAGCAGGCTGCAGAGATGGCTCAGCGGTTAAGAGCACTGACTGCTCTTCCAGAGGTCCTGAGTTCAATTCCTCGCAACCACATGGTGGCTCACAGTCATCCATAATAGGATCTGATGTCCTCTTCTGGGGTGTCTGAAGACAGCTACAGTGTACTCATATGAATAAAGTAAATAACTCTTAAAAACAAAACAAAAACGGGAGAGCTTAGATTTCTTCCTGAGGAAGAGTTCAGCAGCTTTTCCTTCTTCCAGCCTCCCTTTCTCCCTGTCTTTCTTTCCGTTTGCTATCTGTTTTTTTGGAAACAGGGTCTGCTGTTGTAGTCCTGGTTGGTCCGCAGCTCACTAATTAGACCAGACTGGTTTTGAACTCTGAAAGATCCTCCTGCCTCTCCTAAGTGCTAGGATTCCAGGCTTGGAGCACCACCCTGGGTTTATGTGGCACTGGGATGGAACCAGCGCTCCAGGCCTTCACACACACCAGCCAAGCGCTCTACCCACTGAGTCCCACCCCAGCCCTGCTTTCTTTTCTTTTCTTTTCTTTTTTAAAGATTTGTTTTTTTTTCCGAGACAGGGTTTCTCTGTATAGCCCTGGCTGTCCTGGAACTCACTCTGTAGACCAGGATGGCCTCGAATTCAGAAATCTGCCTGCCTCTGCCTCCCAGAGTGCTGGGATTATAGGCGTGTGCCACCACTGCCCGGCTCCTGCTTTCTTTTCGGTTTTAATTCAGCTCTTTTTTTAACAGCCTCCAGCAGGTTTCATTCTAATTGGTATGGGATTCTTCTTAGGTTCCAGGCCATGCTCAGGGAGAACAGCTGGTCACAGCCCTTGGCGGAGGATCTTGGCAATCAGGCATCCACTTGGGGCCGGTAGAAGTCAAGCCTGAATGGGGGATACCCCAGGGGGAAGGAGTTCAGAGCCTAGGCCCAGGCGCCGCAGAACAGCTGAGCCAGGGCCCTGGAGATGGGACACAGGCCTTCCAGGAGCAAGGTAAGACTCAGATAACCAGGCTGGGGGTCCCTCAGAAACTCAGCACTGGGCTAAGCAGTTACGTGCAAGGTCTGCTCCTGCGTTTGCCAGGCGACCTCCCCGGCCCCAGTAGAAAGCAAATGCAGTATTTTTACACCTTGACCAGTTTTCTGGGGTACGTCTAGAACCATGTTCTATCATTTCTTCTCCCTTCTCACATCCTTCTAAACCTCTAGGCCCTCTGCTGGTGATATGGGAGACTTATCTATTAAGTGGCAAAGCAGACCACATCTACCTGAAAAAGAGAGAGAGAGAGAGAGAGAGAGAAGAGAGCGAGCGCGAGCGAGCTAGCTATCCTCATGAGGACTCAGGAGTGTGTGTGTGTGTATGAGAGAGAGAGAGAGAGAGAAAGAGAGCGCTATCCTCATGAAGACTCTGCCTAACTCTGAGAGAACAGGGATGGGACAGTCTCCGCCAGAGCAGGCAGAACTCCTGGCTGGGGGTCATTGTGGTACTGATGTAATTCTGTGGGTTCTGTGGGTTCTGAGGTGGTGTGTGTTGGGGAGGGGTGCCTTTGAGCTGTCAGACAACAGTCCTGACCCCTCTGGGTTTTGTTTCCGCCCAGCATTGCCCATTCTTCATGTGGGTCCAGGGCTTCCCTCTGTGAGTGCCAGAGACCAAGAGATTGCTGCTGGGTTCCTTGTAGCCACGTCCCAGGTGAGCTGACAGACCTGTTTGGAGATTTTATTTATTTACGGTCTATATGTGTGGGAGTCAGGACAGCTTTGTGTGATTGTCTCTCTGCTTCTCCTTTATGTGTGTTCTGGGGACCAGAGCCTGGATGGCAGGCTTCACCTACTGAACATTTTTTTTTTTTTAAAGAGCCTCAAGGTGGGGCTTGAGGGGATACACAGAGATGGCTCAAGCTTGAGGGTGTACAGGTGACATTTGGATGCTGAGGTGGTGGGGGCTGGAAGAACCATGGCCACACGGTCTGCGCATGTCAGCCTGCGTGAAAGCTTCCTGCTCATCCAGGGTCCAGTTGCTTCCGTCTCTGTTCTGCCTCAGCCTCTCTTTGATGCCACTGGTAGACCATCCCACCTTGTTTTAAAAATGTATTTAGTGTGTGTATGGTGAGGGGTCTGCCACAGTGCTCTCGCAGAGGACAGAGGACAGCCTGCTGGAGTTAGGTCTCTCCTTATACCATTTTGTTTCTAGGGGTTGCACTGAGGTCACCTGGCTTAGCAGCAAGTATTGTAGTTTAGTACCTTTACCCACTGTGCCATTTCACCAACCCTAGGATTCTTTTTTCTTTTAATTTATTTTTATTTTTTATGTGTATGAATGTTTTGCCTGTATGTATGTGTGTGTGTGTGTATGTATGTATGTATGTATGTATGTATGTGTACTACATGTTTGCCTGGTGCACTCGGTGTCCAGAAGAGGGCATTGGATCCCCTGGCATTGGAGTTACAGGCAGTTACTAGCTGCCATGTGCGTGTGTGTGTGTGTGTGTGTGTGTGTGTGTGTGTGTGAGAGATGGGGACTGAACATGGGTCCTCGTCAGGAGTGGTAAGTGCGCTCAGTGGCTGAGCCATCTCTGTAGCTCCAGGGCTTGCTCTTTATAGCAGTCTCCTGTTGTTTCAGGGTCTGGGGCCATTTAAAGACATGACTTTGGGTTTCCCTGAGGAGGAATGGAGGCATGTAGCCCCAGCTCAGATCGACTGCTTTGGGGAGTATGTGGACTCACAGGACTGTGGCGTCCTTCCAGGTAAGACTTTGCTGGCCAAGGTGAGGAATAGGAGTTTGGGAGCTGCGGCATAAGAGTCTCGCCCTAGCCACGGTGCTGCTGACAGAACAGGTGGACACACCTGGGCTGATGACAGGAAGTAGGGTGGAGCAAGCAAAGGTAGGACAGTGACCTGCTGTGACAAGGCGGGTCGTTGAGGCCAGCACACCAACTGTGTGCCCGTGCCTGAAGGGCGTGAAGGGCTGCAGAGAAGGGGAAGGGGCAGAGGAGGAGTGTGGGCCTGCCACCCCTGCATGCAGGCCCGAGTAGCAGCTTCCGTTTGGGATGGGGTGGGGGTGGAGGGTGTATCTGCACGTGTGTGGCCCACTGTAGAGAGAGTGAGTGAGGACTGACAGATGACAGTGTAAGAGAGGCCAGGGGGAGAGGCAGCACGGGGTGCTCTTCACGGAAATCACCAATGTATATGCACACATAACACACATATATATGGAGGCACATATCTGTGCTCATGCCCCGAGGGAAGAGGAGGGCATCAGGTTTCTCCCTTTCTCACTTGGCCTTCGTCCTTTGAGGCAGGGTCTCTCTGATAGTCCTGGTGATCTCTCTGTCCCTGCCACTCACGGTGCTGCTGTGACAGCCATGCGTGAGACCACAGTGGGCTTGTGCTGTGCATGCCGGGGTCTGAACTCAGGTCTGCTGCTTGCACATGTCCTCTTAACCACTGAGCCATTCCAGCCCCACTGAGATAGGTTCTGAAGGAAGTAAAAGTTGAATTAGCAGAACATTTAGTGGGAGGGTATTAAAATCTGTCACGCAATTCAGCATCAGGATAGGGAGGTGGTGAGAGTAAAGAAAGGTCAGAGTTCAGGGCTCATGGAAGTGGGAGGTGTTGAGGTTGTTAACCAGAGGAAAAGAGGGTCTATTGATGGGACATACTAAGAAGCTGGGTATGATCATACAGGCCTCATCAGGATTGCATGAGTCTGAGGCCAGCCTGGCTTACATAGAGACTTGATCCCAAAAAGCCAAACCACCGCTACCGCCACCAAGATAAAGGCATGCATTTGGAGGCAAAGCCATAGGGCATTGAGTTCCTTTGGTGGTCACTGATAGAGAGGAGCTGGTTTTCAGACATGCTTTGCTAGCAGGACCACAGTGTCACCGTGGAGAGTAAGCCTTCAGGGCTAAGGGGGGCCGACGTTAATAGAGCCATAGAGAGCATGATATAGCCTGAACATTAGTGAAGTGTAGATCGTATCGTAACCATAGGCAGCCGTGAGGGGCCTGAGAGGAGAGATGGTAGCCTATAGGTCTTTCAGTTCCTTTCAGATCCCCAGAAAGAAGTGACGTTCTGTTATTTGAAGGTTTTGGTGATGGTGGTGGTAAGTCTATACTGTGTCTCCTAGGCTACCCTAGCCCACATGCCCCTGGCATGCAGGAAGCCCTGGCTAAGGAGTGTGGCTCTGCCTGCCTGCCCCGGAAGGAGTTAGGCTTGCTCACATCTACAAGTGGGAGAGAGTTGGGGCCACAAGGTCAGACAGTGCTCTAGAGTAGTGGTCCTCAACTTGTGGGTTTGACCCTTTGAAGTCACATATCAGATATTTACATTACGACTTATAACAGTAGCAAAATTACAGGTATGAAGTAGCAGTGAAATAAGTTTATGGCTGGGGTCACCACACATTAGGAGCTGGATTAAAGGGGCACAGCATTAGGAAGGCTGAGAACCACTGTCCTAGAGCTGGCAGAGGAATGGGTGCAGAGAGCCGGGCAGTCCTAATTCCTGGGCGTGGAGCACAGCAGTTGGAGGTGTGGCGGAACAGCACCACAGTGTTGACCTCCTTTGTTGCACAGGTGCTGGGAGCAAGGAGAAGGAGGCCAAGCCCCAGCAGGAAGACCTGAAGAGAGCTTTTGTTGGGTTGACTTCCGATGGCTTTGGAGAGGCCGCCATCCAGGTTCCTGGGCCAGGGGGCACCAGTGAGCAGGAGCCTGGGAGCTCTGGGACCAGTGTGCCTGGGCTTCCTGCTCCTCAGCATGGGGTACCCCTGCCCGATGCCCTCAATGCCCACAATTCTTTCTGGAAGCCTTTCCAGTGCCCTGAGTGTGGAAAAGGCTTTAGTCGGAGCTCCAACCTTGTCAGGCACCAGCGGACCCATGAAGAAGAGAAATCCTTTGGCTGTGTGGAGTGCGGGAAAGGTTTCACCCTGAGGGAGTACCTCACCAAGCACCAGAGGACCCACCTGGGCAAGAGGCCCTATGTGTGTGGCGAGTGCTGGAAGACCTTCAGTCAGAGGCATCACCTGGAGGTGCACCAGCGCAGCCACACCGGGGAGAAGCCCTACAAGTGTGCAGACTGCTGGAAGGGCTTCAGCCGGAGGCAGCATCTGCTGGTGCATCGCAGGACGCACACCGGGGAGAAGCCTTACACCTGCGAGTGTGGCAAGAGCTTCAGCAGGAACGCCAACCTGGCGGTGCACCGGCGTGCGCACACCGGGGAGAAGCCCTATGGCTGCCAGGTGTGCGGCAAGCGCTTCAGCAAGGGGGAGCGACTGGTGCGACACCAGAGGATCCACACGGGCGAGAAGCCCTACCACTGCCCAGCCTGCGGCCGCAGCTTCAACCAGAGGTCCATCCTCAACCGGCATCAGAAGACCCAGCATCGCCAGGAGCCCCCCGTGCAGTGAGCCCACCAAGGGAGCAGCTCTGCCATAGGAGCGACTGTGTTGCACCGAGTGGTCTGGGCAGTGCCCAGTGAGGGACAGCAGAATGTGCTCAAGTAGGAGGAGGGCAGAGCCTGGCACATGGGAAGCTTGCGGAAGGCCCACAGTTTCCCTCACCCATTACAGGGAAACTCTCCTGAGCTTCAGGCTTTCTTATCCTCCCACAGCGGGGATGGGAACCCACCTCCTGAGCAAGTTTGGAGGAAAGGGCAGAATTTTATTGCAGATAGGCAGCTTGAAGCTCATATTTCTCTCTCTCTCTCTCTCTCTCTCTCTCTCTCTCTCTCTCTCTCTTTCCTTTGTTTTGAGATAAGGTCTCATATTATCTAAGCTGGTCTCAGTCTCCCTGTGTAGATGATCTTGAACCCCTCCTGCCTCCGCCTTCCCAGGGCTGTGATTGCAGGAATGTGCCACCATGCTTGGTTTATGTTATGTTGGAGGTGACACCCAGGGTTTGTGCATGCTGGGTGGGGCACTCTGCTGACTGCGGCCTGTGCCCAGCCTCGACGCTCTCATTGTCAGAGAGCTCAGTTCTGCCTTCGGGATCATTAGCCCAGGCCTGCCCTCCCTCCAGCTGTCTTTCATTTACAAATATTTATTAAAGATCTCCTTGCTCCTGGCTCGCAGAAGGCCGTGGGGTGGAAGCAATGCTACTGTGGAGTGTGTGAGCAAAGCAGGAGCTTGTAAGTATCCCAAAGCACGTGTTGTTGCCAAGTGCCACATCAGAACTTCTGCACTCTGCTGTGGCAGCCTGTCCCTGTGTGGGCCCTCACATGCTCTCCACCTCAGGCGGGGCTTCTCTCACGCAGCCTTGTTTATGTCTCTTTTTTGGCAGCCTTATTGTCATGGACTGGAACATTCTACTCTCACCTGTAAAGTTTTCCCATCTCATTATTCCTTGCACTAACCACAGCCACTAGGAAATTAATATTTTGCTACTGATCACTGAATAAACGTGAAAATATTTTAAGACAATTAGTAACTTTCCTGGAAATTCCTGGTGAATGAATCTGGAAGACAAACTAATATTAATGTCCTATATTTAGTATAGGAACGGAACTTTAGTATATGTACTACCTCTGAGAGAAAGAGAGTGAGATTGTGTGTGGGTGGGCATAAGGTATTGAACTCATACTTGGCTTAACTCATACTAGGCGAGTTATAGTCCCAGCTCCAACCCTTCCCCCACAAAAAAGTTTATTTTGAGGCAAGGTCTTGATATTTTTCTCAGGCTGGCCTTGGAGTTATCTTTTGGCCCATCAGGCCTTGAACCCTCCTGCTCCATCCTGTGGAGTGGCTGGAACTCCACATCTGCACCATCAGGCCTGGCTAACCCTTATTCTCATCTCATTCATCCTGTGTTTATTGAGGTCCTACAGTGTGCTACGAGCTCTGTAAGCTTAAGGCAGATGAATCAGTGACTCCAGCAGGGACTGTCCCCTGAGCTTAGGGCTGGGAAGACAGCCCAGCAGTTAAGAGAGGTGCTGTTCTTGAAGAGAGGACTCGGGTTCGATTATGGCATCTGACACCGGATTGTAACTGCACCTTCAGGGGATCTGACATACTCTTCTAGGCTTCTCTCTTCTAGCCTCTTTGCTCACCTTCACTTACACATACACAGACCTCTCATAAATATGAACATGGATTAAAAAGTGTTACAGGCTAGAGAGATGGTTCAGCCATTAAGACTGGGCATTGTTGCCGGGTGGTGGTGGCACACGCCTGTAATCCCAGCACTTGGGAGGCAGAGGCAGGTGGATTTCTGAGTTCGAGGCCAGCCTGGTTTACAGAGTGAGTTCCAGGACAGCCAGGGCTAGCCAGAGAAACCCTGTCTCGGAAAAAAAAAACAAAAAAAAAAAAAACAAAAAAAAAAAAACAAAAACCAAATCCAAAAAAAAAAAAAGGGCATTGCTCTTGCAGAAGACCTGAGTTTGATTCCCTGTTCCCATACTGAGTGGCTCAAAACTTATGTAACTCCAGCTCCAAGGATCAGACACGCTCTTCTGCCTCTGCACACAAATGCATACCCACAGAGAGACACACGTACATGTAAATAACATTTTAAAGCAATCCTTGAGCTTGTAGAATTCATATCTTAGTGAATGAACTTGATCTTCAGATTCCTCTGAGTCTGAGGGGTTTTTGTTTGTTGTATTTTAAGATAGGTTCTTACTACATAGACCAGGCTAGCCTCTTAACTCAGAGATCTACCTACCTTTGCTCCCTAAGTGCTGGGATTAAGGGTGGGGTTTAAGCCTGTCAGCTGCTTGCCCTGAGTTATATTTACCACTCATGATACTGAATAGTCCCTTTCCTCTGATCATTTGGACTCCTGTCATCTGAGACATTCAGGGACCTGAATACCAACCATTTTAGTTTCATTTCTGTTGCTGTGCTCAAATGACTTGACAAAAAACCCCAAAACAACCTTAAGGGGAAAAAGGATTTGTGTCAGCTCATAGCTCCAGGTCATAGTTACCGTGGGGCAGTCACAGGAGGAGCTGGTCACATCATACAGTTTGAGTCCTACCTCCCATGTTGAGTGGCTCACAACCACCTCTAACTACTGCAGACCTGATGCATACTCTTTATTAAGATTTGTAAAATTTGTGTATGTGTGTGTGTATATACATGTGTGCTCATGTATTCTGTCAGGTACCCACAAAGGCTATGTGTGCCAGCTAGGAAAATTAAGGTATCTGTTCACAACATTAAAATGCTGTTTACAGCATTAAAAACAAATTCTTTAAAAATGACAATCTGGGGCTAAGGATGTGGCCCAGCAGGGAAAATGTTTGCAGTGCAGGCATGGAGATTGGCATCCAGATTCCTAGCACCCTACATAAGAGCCCAGTGGGCATGGCTGCTCTGCCTGCCTGTTATCCCAGTTTGTTGGAGGTGGAAACTTGGGATGGGTGAAGAGAGAGGGGAAGACATCCAATATCAACCTTGGGTCTCCACATGCACACAGTTGAACACCCAGATACCACATACATATGCAAATTAATATACTGGCAAGAAAGGATTTTGCTGCTGTTAAATTCTTTGAATTTTATTTTTACACGTGTGTGTGTGTGTGTGTGTGTGTGTGTGTGTGTGTACCGTACATATTTGCAAGGTGCAAGTGTAGAGGTCAAAGGACAGTTTTCAGGAATCAGTGAGTTCAATACCTGGAACTTACTGATCATTAGGCTTGGCGGCAAGCACCTCTACCTGCTGAGCCGTTTTTCTGGCCCTTGGCTGTTCATACATTTGTGAACTGTAAATAGCATGGATATCCCTTGTGCCATGGCCTTGAATGTGGACTGCTGGGGAAGTGTCTTGTTGATGTGTGCTGTTACAATTTCAAGCTGTGTTTTTTCTCAGGGTGCCTCCTGATATCTTTTTGCTGAGACGTGTTTTTCTAATTTGCTTTGTAGATATGGTAAGTAGGGGTTAGGAAGATGGTTAAGTCATTAAAGTATTTGCTGTGCAAATATGAATACCTGAATTCAATTCTCTGAACCCATGTAAATCTCAGTCTGATGAATTCAAGTCTGATGAGATCCCCTGTCTTAAAATACTAGGTGGATTCCATAAGGAATGATCTCTGAGGCTCATCTCTGGCCCCTCATACACATGCACATGTATCCCTATACACATGAATGTGCATATATATACACAAAACAAAAGTGTTAATGACTAATAGTTTTATTACTTGATTCATTTTGAAATATGGCTTTATTTCCCATTTTTTGGCAGGCAGCCACAGTATTTATTTATTTACTCATTCATTCATTAATTCGAGATAGGGTTTCCTCTGTGTAGCTCTGGCTTTTCTGGACCTCTCTCTGTAGACCAGACTGACCTCAAACTCACAGAGATCTGCTTGCCTCCCAAGTGCTAGGATTAAAGGTGTGCATGACCACTGCCCAGCTGGCATTCAGTTTAAAAATTTTGTGGTGTGTGTATATGTGTGCATTCTTGGGGAGATGTGAACAAATGTCTAGTTAACCCAGATAGTGAACCAACAACATACCAAAGTACCAATACCACCAAGGTCCAACATAGCAAACAAATACATTTATTGGGAGTACTTGTAATATGGGGAAGAGGTGATTTATAGGCTTAAGAGGAAATTTCTGGTTTCTTTGGAGACTCAGTTGTATGATGTTTTTTGGAAACCGTCTTATAAGAGGATGTTTTATTGGAACAGACACATGAGGGGATGTTTTGCTGAGAAGAGACACATGTTCCTTTGGACGCTGCCTGGAGAAAGGGCATGCACTTTGTTAGAGTGGACGCTGGAGAGAACACATGTTTAGAAAAGGTATAAGTGTAACCTAACAGACAGTTGATGGCACTGTGGCATTGGTTCACCTTGCCACTCTGCTGGTCTTTGCTGACAATGCTGTGGCATTGGTTCACCTTGCCTTCTTCACTGATCATTGCTTGTCAAGACTTTGTCGAGGGAAACACACTAAAGAACTTCTCATGATATTCCAACAGCTTCTTGTCAGTTCTGTGGACTTGGGCTGATTAGCAGAGCCTCATGGTTTCTTCTGGATTGAACTGTCATTGCTGATTTATGAATGGTGTTTGTGAGTGGACTGAGCTACCACTGCTGATCTCTGTCAACTGAACTGCTGATATCCTGACAACAAAGATTGGAATTGCCCCAAAGAACTATTTCTAAACAGATACACATCCCTATTTGCCTTGTTAACTTTTCCACGACCTCTGGTGAATGGTGAGTTAGCGGGGTTTGAGGGAGTTTGAGAACCCCTGTTAAAGTAGGTTTTGAAAAATCTTAGGCCTAGTGGCTGTTCTTCCAGAGGTCCTGAGTTCAATTCCCAGCAACCACATGGCTGCTCACAGCTGTCCACAACTCAAGTTCCAGGGATTCTGACATCCTGAAACACCAATGCACATTAAATAAGTAAGTAACTAAGTAAGTAAGTAAGTAAATAAATAAATCTAAGCATACATAGGAGCATAGTGACTTAAAGGTAGCTACATCTCTGTTGTCCACTCTAGCATGGTTGAAGGCTCATGAAGGCTGAACCCTGGAGCTCTTTTCAGGACTTAACAGGCAGCTTGACAGATTGGAGAATCTCTTCTGTGCCTTCCTTAAACTGATTTGACAAATGTGTGGAGGGACGGATCTTGTGAATCTGGTACATTTTGGGGACTTCCTGAGACTTGTGAGTTGCTTCCTTTAAAATTTTCTGCGTCTGAACATGTTTCTCTCTAGGATCACATATTCCAATTGGGAGGTAAGTGCTATACAACAGTGTATGCAGGAACACACATTCCACAGCAGAGGGCAAAGGACAACTGCAGGAGTTGGATCTTTTATTTTACCATGCAGGTTTAATGGATCAAATTCCAGTTGTCAGGCTTGGTAGCAAGTACCTTTATCTGAAAGCCATTTCATCAGCACCATTGAATTTACATTTTTTTTTTTGTTTGGTTTGTTTTTCAAGACAGGGTTTCTCTGTATAGCCCTGACTGTCCTGGAACTCATTCTGTAGTGAATTTAAATTTTTAATCTTACGTATACAAGTGTTTAGTCTCTGTGTGTGTCTAAAATATCTGTGTACCTGGGACTGGTTACAGATGGTTATGAGCCACCAAGTAGATGTTTGGAATTAAATCTGGGTCCTCTGGAAGAACAGACTGTTCTTAACCACTGAACAACCTTTCTAGCTTCCCATCATTACTATTTTATATTTCCCATAACTACTATGTATGAGTATTTTGCATATATGTATGTGTACCACATGTATGTCTACTGCCTATAGAGACCAGAAAAATGTATCAGATCTTCTGGGACTAGTGTTGCAGACTGAGAATTGAACCCAGGTCCTCTGCAAGAAGAGCAAGTACTCTTAACCACAGAACAGTCTCCCCAGCTCCTATTATTGAAATTTATTGAAAACCACCCTCCTATCTTGTTAGCCATGTCCACGTTAAGGTAACACAGCTTTATCTGAGATATCCACAGTAAACAATGTTGAAATCTGTGTACAAAGTCAGTTCTTTCTGTTCCTGATCTCAGACAATGCCGATGGCTCCCTGCCATCCAAGCTTGATGGCAGGCTTCTAATGAGAGGCTGGATTAGACCTTTGTGTAATCTGTGTATTCCAAAGCCAGGCAGAGACGACGGCTTTATATACTAAAAATAATGGTTGTTCATTTCTCTGAATGAGTAATAATTTATATATACTCTTCACAATAGCCACAAATAGTATAAAATCTCTTGGGGTAGCTCTAACCAAGCAAGTGAAAGGTCTATATGATAAAAATTTCAAGTCCTTGAAGAAGGGAATTGAAGACATCAAAAGATGTGAAGGCTCGAAAAAACCAAAAAAAAAAAAAAAAAAAACCCAAAAAACAAAAAACAAAAACAAAAAACAAACAAAAACCCCCAAAAACAAAAAAAGATGTGAAGGTCAACCATGCTCATGGATTGGTACAATTGTAATAAAAATGTCCATCCAACAAAAGCAATCTACAAATTTACCACAATCCCCATCAAAATTTCAACACAATTTTTTACAGACCTTGAAAGCACAATGCTTAACTTCATATGAAACATCAAAAAACTCAGGATAGCTAAAACAGTACTATACAATAAAAGAACTTCCAGAGGTATCACCATTCCTGATCTCAAACTGGTCTGTAGCATAAAAACAGACATATTAATCAATGAAATCCAATCAAAGATGCAGACATAAATCCACACCTGATTTTTGATAAAGAAGCCAAAAATATAAAATGGAAAAGAAGAAAGCATCTGCAACAAATGTTGCTAGTCTAACAGGATGTTGGTATGAAGAAGACTAGATCCATTATCTATCACTGAACAAAACTTGAATCCAAGTGGATCAATGACCTCAACATAAACCTAGATATACTGAACCTGATAGAAGGGAAAGTGGGGCATTGAATGCATTGGCACAGGAGACAGCTTAAACAGAACACCAACTATATATCCTGGGCATATAATCAAAGGACATTTCATCCTATCACAAGGACTCATAGCAGCTTTATATGTAATAGCCAGGAACTGGAAACAAGCTAGATATCCCTCAGCCCAAGAATGTATAAAGGAAGTGTGGTACATTTACACAATGGGGTATCACTCAGCTGTTAACGACGACATAATGAAATTTGCAGGCAATTTGGTGGAACTAAAAAAATCTTTTAAAAAAATAAAACATGCATTTACTGTGTGTGTGTGTGTAGGTAGGTAGGTAGGTAGGTCAGAGGACAACCTGAAGGAGTTGTTTCTCCCCTTCCACCATGTAAGTCCTAAGGATCAAACCCAGGTATTCAAGGCCTCACCAAGGCATCTTGATGTTGCTATCTTGTTGAACAAAGATACATTTTAGTTTATTTTTATGTGCGTATATATGTTTTGCCTGCTTTTATGCATGTCCACGTATGTGCCTGATATCTCTGGAGGACAGAAGAAAGTGTTGGCTCCCCTGCAACTGGAGTTATGAATGAGTATGAGCTACATGGTAGCTTATACTGGGAACTGAATCTAGGTTTTCTGCAAGAACAATAAGTGTTTTTAACCACTGAGCCTTTCAGCCCTCCATGTTGGGACTTTAAGACAGGACCTTTCACTGATCTGGATCCCACCAGCAAGCCCTAGTGATCTTCCTGTTTCCACCACTCCACAGCATTGTAGTTACAAAAGTGTATGTAGTCATGCCCAGCTCTTAATTTCGGTGCTAGGGATTTGAACTCACTTCCTGAAGCACAGTCAGTGCTCTCACCTGCTGAGCCATCTCTATAGCCTTTATATTCAGGTTTTACTAGAAATGCAAAATAAAGGGCTGGAGATATGGTTCAGCAGTTAAGAGTTCTTGTGCTCTTCCAGAGGACTCAAGTTCAAGTCCCAGAACCCCCTATAACTCTAGCTCTAGGGGATCTGATGCCTCCATGGGTACCCACACATATATGTGTGCATGTGCATGTAGGTGCATGTAGACAGACACACGCATGCACTGATGCACTCATGCACACACACTTAACATTTTTTGAAAGAAAAATGTGGGCTGGAGTTTGAGTTCTAACCTTTACTGACCTGTTTCTACAATAATCAATTAGTCATTTGCTTCCTGTCAGGGCAGTTACTTTTGTTTAGTACTTGGCATGGGGTCTAGGACCTTGCTCATATGGGGTTATACACTCCTAATTGTAGGGAATGATTTATAAAAAAAATTATAGTGCATTCATGGGTTCAAACGTTTGATATTGCACAGTCCACACAGTTACAGAATTTGATTCTCGGTATATTTCATCGCCAGCTAATGGAGGCCTCTTTAATTTGGCTTTATAAAAATAAACTGTGTGTGTATGTGTGCTCACATGTGCATCTGTGTTGGCCTGAAGTTGATGTTGCCTTTCGTGGTTTCTTTCCACTTTTATTTTACTGAGGGAGGGTTCTTTGCTGAACCCAGACTTTACAGATTATGCTAACCTTAGCTACCCACCTTTCCTGAGGGTCTCCTGTCTTTGCCTCCTGACAAAACACAAGTGAGCATTCTTCATTGAAGTTCCCAGATAATTTTTTTTTTTTGAGACAGAGTTTCTTTGTGTAACTTTGGCTATCCTGGGACTTGCTCTGTAGACCAGGCTGGCCCCAAAAGTCAGCAATCTGTCTGCTGCTGCCTCCTAGTATTGGAATTAAAGGCAAGCATCACCACACGTGGCTCCCCAGATAATTTAATGTGTACAAACCTATTATTTTTTCAGAAGCTTCCACAGAAGGTCTTCTTTTGGCAAATACATTTTTGGGGGTATTTGAGTAACTCCTCGAAAACAGCCAGCTGAGAAAATTGTGGGACTTCTCTAAGACTTTTGTGGTCAGTTAAAGTCGTTTAATATTTAACAAGAATTATGTTTTGTCTGCCTTATGTATGTCCATATGTTTGCCTGGTACCTCAAGAGGTCGGAAGAAGGTATTGGCTCCCCTGAACCGGGGAGCAGGGCTGCGATCAGGTATGTCATCCTTGGCTTGAAAGAAATGACTATTTTAGGTTTCGGTTTGGCAGTCATATTATGAGAAAACAGAACCCATTCAAGAAATGTCAGCATTATGTGACAGGTCTGAGGAGTCTTCCAAACAGTGTGTTATTCCTAAAGTGTGACAAATTCGTTAGTCGGCCTGAGGTTGTCTGAGTGTAGTTTGAACTTCCTAAGTTCATGTGGTCAATTGAGGTCTTGGGTTGATAGTTAACAGCACCACATGTGTTATCAATAGTTCATTTGTTCTTGTCAATCAGTCACTAGCCCTGCCTTCAGTCTCTTCTACGTCAGCAATCTTGGAGTTTTGTTTGGCTCACAGAATCCCAGGATCTGCCAACCAGGGATACATAGTTCCGAGGTCCAGGCCGAGGAACCAAGAGTGCAAATGGCTTTTCTTTCTTTCCTTCCTTCCTTCCTTCCTTCCTTCCTTCCTTCCTTCCTTTCTCTCTCTCTCTCTCCCCCTCCCTCCCTCCCTCCCCCTCTCTCTTTCTCCTACCCAAAAGATTTTTTGTTTTTGTTTTTGTTTTTGTTTTTGTTTTGTTTTTGTTTTGTTTTGTTTTGTTTTTGTTTTGTTTGTTTTTGTTTTTGTTTTTGTTTTGTTTTTGTTTTTGTTTTTGTTTTGTTTTTGTTTTGTTTTTGTTTTGTTTTTGTTTTGTTTTTGTTTTGTTTTTGTTTTGTTTTTGTTTTGTTTTCGAGACAGGGTTTCTCTGTATAGTCCTGGCTGTCCTGGAACTCACTCTGTAGACCAGGCTGGCCTCGAACTCAGAATTCCGCCTGCCTCTGCCTCCCAAGTGCTGGGATTACAGGCGTGTGCCACCACCGCCCAGCTTTTTTTTTTTTTTTTAAAGCATATTTAATGCAATATTGCTATATTGTCTGGTTCTGTTCTTTCTTTGGTTTTTTTTTTTTTTTTTTTTTTTTTTTTTTTTGGTTTTTCGAGACAGGGTTTCTCTGTGTAGCCCTGGCTGTCCTGGAACTCTCTCTGTAGACCAGGCTGGCCTCGAACTCAGAAATCCGCCTGCCTCTGCCTCCCAAGTGCTGGGATTAAAGGCGTGCGCCACCACCGCCGCCCAAGATTTTTTTATTTTATGTCTATGAGTAAACTGTCCTCAGACACACCAGAAGAGGGCATCAGATCCCATTTCAGATGGTTGTGTCATCCCATTTCACATGGTGATGTGGTTGTTTGGATTTGAACTCAGGACCTCTGGAAGAGCAGCCAGTGCTCTTAACTGCAGAGCCATCTCTCCAGCCTGCAAATGGCTTTTCATAGCCATGTGAATGAGAGACAAGGGACTCAGTGGTAGCTCCCTCTTTAAGAGTCCTTGCTGCTCTTCCAGAGGCCCCAAGCATCTGGACATGTAGATTGCCATGCGATTTTGGGAGCTGAATTAAGACAAAGCATTAAAGCAACCCCCAACAGCTTGGAATGACCAATGGCACACATTGCTTGAGACCCCCAAAACTTGTCTCCAGTGGTGTATTTCCCCCAAGAAGGCCATACCTACTTATCTTCTCCAAACAGCCACCAACTGAGTATCAAGTATTCAAGGGCCCGAGACTTGTGGCACTGCCTCATATGGAGCGCACACTCATCTGATCTTGGTTATTCAGTTTCTAGTCATTTCTTTGGAGTATGAAGGGTTTGGACAGTCCAGACTATGTTAACCCTTCACTGTTCATTCCCATCTCTGTCTTGCTACTGAAAGATCAGCACAATCAAGAACTCTTAAGACCAACTAGCTGGCATGTATACACTGGGTATTGCCCACAGTAGCCTAAGGTAGCCCATAATTCACTATGTAGCCTAGACAGGACCAAACTCAAAATATACCTGTCTCAGCTTCCTGGATGCTGGGAATTACAGACTTGCAGCACCATGCCTGGATGATTCTTTTCGTGTGTGTGTGTGTGTGTGTGTGTGTGTGTGTTCATGCACACGTGTGTATGTGCATATATATATATATATATATATATATATATATGCAGGTGTACAAATGCTGTAGTGTGGATGAAGAGGCCAACCTCTGGTGTTAGCCCACACCTTCCACTCTATTTTGAAGTGGGGGACTCTTTCTTACCACAGCATACATCAGGATAACCCAGCATGCAAGCTTCCAGGGGTTCACACTTGTCTTTGCCTTCTGTCTCACTGTAGGGTCCCTGGGGTTGTAGACTTCACACCCATGCCCATCTTTACATGAGCTCTGGGGCTCCAAACTCAGCTCTTCATGACTGTGCAGCAAGCGTTTCCCCACTAAGCTATGCTCCTGAGCCCAGGATTGATTCATTTGTTTTTCTAACTGGATGATAGGGACTGCAGTCCCAGCCATCACCCTCAGGCACACTTGGTCTTCAGCTGGTGTTGCTCTCTTGGGAGGTCATGGAACTTTTGGGGTGTAGAGGCTGGCAGGCAGATATAGGGCACTAAGGGCTGGCCTTGAATGTTGTAGCCAGTTCTGTTTCTGGGCTAGCTCTCTGCTTCCTGACTGCCTCCATGGTGTGAGCGGCCCCAGACTCCTGTCACCACGGACTAAGTTGTTCTAGTGTAATGCTTTCCCACCATTAGGGACCTTCTGGAACTGCAAGCCAGGCAAACATCTTCCTCAGGTAGCTCCACGTCAGGCACTCTGTCATAGGCATGAGACAAGTAGCTAATACACTGTTTACTAAGGAGCCTGAGAGATGACTCACAGGTTAAGGGTAGTTGCTGCTCTTGCAGTGGACTCGGGTCCAGTTGCAAAAACTTACGTGGTGGTTCACAGGCATCTGTAATTTCAGTTCTGGGGCTCCATGCCTGATTCTGGTCCTTAAGGGCACACGGGGCACAGACACGCATGTACTAGGTTCCACAGTATGTAATGCTTGTGAAGATGACTTGCTCCCCACGTGTGCTGGCTTTCCTCATGAAGCAGAAACCTAAAGTGTTTCTCAGAAGCCCTTAGAAGCTGCCTGAACACTCCTTACCACTACAAAGCGTCTCCTCTGTGCGAAACTCCAGCTAACCACCTGGCTGTCTCGCCTTCTGAGCCACCTCTCCTCATCCACCCATATAAAACCCAACAGGCTTCTGTACTGGGTACTGTTCTCTACTGTCCCAGCCAGACAGCCAGACAGTGGCGGTAGTTGTTGTTGCTTATTTTATTCTATTTTACCTTATTTTGAGGCAGAGTTTCTTTGTGTAGCCCTGGCTCTCCTGGAACTAACTCACTCTGTAGACCAGGCTGGCCTGAAACTCAGAGATCTGCCTGCTACCACCTCCTAAGTGTTGTGATAATGCCTTGGGCTGCCACTGCCTGGCTTATTGTTTTTATTGTTAATTATTAATTATTATTAATTATTATTATCATTATTATTATTATTATTATTAAACTGTTCAGTGGTTTCTTACTTACAACATGCTGGCACAACACACATACATGTCAAATAGAAATTAAAAAAAATTCTAAAAAGCGTTTAAAAGAATTATGTTTATTTCTCTAGGTGTGAATGTGCATGAATACCATGGGGTGCCTGGTGGAGGTCAGAGGACAACTTGGGGGCATGTTTTCTATCTTTCTACTATGCGGGTTCTCAGGGGTCAAACTCAGGCCACCAAGACGCAGCAGCTGCAGCTCCTTTGCCGATCAGGCCACCTCTCTGGCCAATAAACCAGACTTGAGTTCCAGGAAGGAAAGAATATTTTCCTATAGACTGACGTACTCTGCCTTGAGTTTCTGGGTCAGGGGTCCCATTTGCACTAAAGCTTTCACATGGCGGGACTAGGGAGCAGAGGGTACACTGACGTCTCATGCCTGCCCTCAGCAGGAACACTGACGTCTCATGCCTGCCTGCACACCTTCCTGGGGCTTTCCCGTCTCCCCGTCCTTACTTGTCCTCCCAATCCTCTCCCTTCCCACTGATGTTCTACGGGCGGTACTGCAAACCATACCGAGTCCTATAAGCACGCTTCCACCCACAGCTAAGTGTAGCTCTCACCCCTCATCCACCAAGCATCTTTTTGCAGCAGATGGAGGCTACCACAGAGATCCACAACTGGTCAAAATGTAGAGTAAGTGGCCCCAGAGTTCCCAACCCTAGTTGGGACATTCGTAATGCAACCTCTACACTGAAAAGGCTCAGGAAACATCGCAGGGGAAGAGGCAGGAGGATTAAAGAGCCAGGACGACAGATGCTAGATAGTGTTGGTGCACCGGGGAAATCTTCACAGTGTGACGGCTTACACAGGACACACGTAACACTACCAGCTACCACCGCTAATACGGATGGGGGACGTTGCCCGAGGGCCTACCGTTACAGGAAGAGCTACAGGCCATCAATGGCTGCTGAGGGAGGAAGAATCAGTCTTCTTCATGCTGAGCCCACTGAAGGGTCATCCAATCAGAAGCGGTCAGCCCTAACCACATGTGCACCCCTGCAAATCTGAATGGACTTAGTAGGAGATATCAAGGAAAGCATTAAATCCTAAGGCTCCAATTATGACACTCTGTGCATCCTGCAGCGGGGCCACAAGGCCCCGGGCAGCTCTGCCTCGATGAGGTCGCTCGGCAAGGGGCTTCATGGCCGCTTCCTTGATTGAGCTGCCTCCTACATGGACTGCAGCCTTCCTAGCTGTACTATGGGCCACTCTGCCTCTGCTTGGGTACCAAGCTCAGCTTCATTTGCATAACTCCCATAGACACCACCCCCTTGGGACTCTCCGCAGGGGTCCAGCTCTGCAGCAAACATCCGGCTGACCTCGCAGGCTCTCCTGGAAATCTCTATTGACCCCCACAGCGCCATCACTTTTGATCTGTGAGTCAGAAAACGCCGTGCAGATGCCTCGGTGTGCCAAGTCTGCTGGGAACTGGGGTTGCAGCTGAGGATCGATCGCTGGAAAGCAGGGAGCAGAATCTCAGGGTGTCCCCTGGCTAAGGCGGAAGGAAGGCCAGAGCTCAGGGACCTCCAGGAATGGCTTCTCCACAGGCTCTCCCAATTTCAAGGTCTCACTATCTCTCGATTTATCATCAGATTTGGGATTAAACTTCCCATACACCAACTGTCATCGGACCCATTAAAAACAAAGCCTAGCTCTTCAAGTTTCAATACATAATATGTATAATTTCTTTTTCTAACAAGCCTTCCAAAGGCTGTATATGCACCTGATAAATCATGATCCTTGCTTTGAAATATGAGTACTGGTGACTTAGAGACATGAAGTGAGACAGTTTCTTTTTTATAAATTCTCCCAGCGTGCTACATATACTGAGTAAGCACAGAAAACGGTTTATACATCTCAATACACTGTCCCTACTCCTCTTTCTCTCTAAGACAATATTTCTTCATGTAGGCCTGGTTGGCCTAGAACTTGTTATGAAAACTAAGATGGCTTTGAACTCACTAAGCTCCATCAGTCTCCAGCTCCTGAGTCCTGGGATTACAGGCATATCCCACCACCCCAGACTTAGCATTTCCCTATGTCTACATTTCTCTTTTTCTCAACAAAGGCTGTGTGAGGGTTCATCTCTGTGTCTTACTCTCTGTTTATTAAAGCATCTCAAGTGCATGGCCCTGCAGACAAGGTTGGTTACTAGCAACTTTCTATGCTAAACTAGTTTGTGCATATACCTTCCAATTTCATTAAGTCCATCCCTGATTTTGATGATCCCTTTCTGTCTACTGTTCTTGGATGCTGTTTGTTTTTATTTTTCCAAGGCCTTCAAGAGCCTCATTAAATTGTTAATATGAGATGTCTTCAGCGTACTGATGTAGGTACTTAGTGCTGTAAACCTTGCTCATAGGATGCCCTCATTTTGTTGTGTATATTTGTGTGTTTGTAGGATGTCTTCATTGTGTTCCATATATTTGGGTGTGTTGTGTTTTCTTTCTGTATATTTGGGTATGTTGTGTTTTCATTCTGTATATTTGGGTGTGCTGTGTCTTCATTCTCATTCATTTCTAGGAATTCAGACTTTTCCTTCTTGATTTCTTTTTGGCCCAACTGCCACTCAGCCATGTGCTGTGTAGGTCCCACGAGTATATATACTTTCTTGTAGTTTCTGTGGTTATTAAAGTCCACTTTTATTCTGTGGCGGTTGGATAGAATGTGGATGTGATTTGAGTTCTCCTGGATTTGTTGACACTTGTCTGGGTCTGCAGCTTTCCCTCTCGTCTCTCCTGTGGGCTTCACTCAGAGTCAGATATGATTATCATTCTCAATCCTCAGACCATTGGAGTCACTGGAGCTATAGCTCCCTCTGAAGCTCCTATGACACTTGTCATGTATCTGTGGAGCTAAGCAGGAATCAACTATGGTTACCACCCTGGGTCTTTATCAACTGCTGAAGTGGCTGTGAGGTGTGGAATATCCTGAACTCCTGTGGGCCTAAGGAGGAGTTATATCTGGTTGTGTCTCTTCCTTTATCTCCTTTTCTTTTATATTAAAAAATATATAGCCAGACAGTGGTAGCACACACCTTTGATCCCAGCATTCTGGAGACAGAGGCAGATGGATCTCTGAGTTTGAAGCCAGCCTTGTTTACAGAGTGAGTTACAGGACAGCCAGTACTACACAGAGAAACCCTGTCATGGAAAAAAAAAGTAGGTGGATGAATGTTTCACCTGCACATAGGTAAATGCACCATGTCTGTGCACAGTACTAGCAGATGTCAGAAGAGGACGTTGGGTTCCCTGGAACTGGAGTTACATATGGTTGTAAGCCACCATTGTGGGTTCTAGGAGCCATATCAAGTCCCCTGCAAGAATGGCATGTGCTCTCAACTCCTGAACCATCTCATCAGCTTCCATATCTTTTCTTGCTGATAACAAAAACCTGTTAGGCAATTTAATGTTACTCTATAACTTGTCCTCTCTGAACTACTGACTGAACTCATTTCACAGGGGTTAAATGGTAAGCAAGTTCATCGTTCTTCCTAGTAAAAGGTGGCATGGGCAGGTTCATGGATCTAGCTCCCAAGGCCCACTATAGGTCACAGACCAGGGAGTGATCAGTTCTGGGTACCACTGGAAGGGAAAGGCATAAAAGTTATAACATCCATTTATAATTGGACAACTGAGGACGAGGAAGCTCCCATCATCCAAGGGGGTTCCTGTCAATCATATTCTCAGATGTCAACTTACCAGCTGTCTATAGAGTACATAACAGATGTCTTCAGAGTCCACAGAAAGCCCAGGCGCCACTTATACCAGAATTCCACCACCATTTCTTCTGTGTCCTTGTTGCTAAAACAAGATAGCTGGCAGGAACAACTTGAGAAAGAAGGCTTTGCTTTAGCTCACAGGTCAAAGCTGCAGTTCATTTTGGTGGACATATCATGGTGCCAGGTGTCGGGCTCCAGCCTTGACACAGGATTGGAGTTCTCAACTGGAAGCAGGGGTATCTTGAAGGTGAATGATAAACATGCAGAGACAAGTATTTCGGGCCCAAGCTGACAGGCAAACATCAAGGCTTGAGGTTGCTCTATCTCTCTGTCTGGCTCTGTCTGTCTGTCCCTGCTCGCTCTCTTGGTGGCAGCTTGTAGCTGTGTATTTTCCTGAGCACTCTGCTTTTATCCTGTGCATTTTCTTTTCTTGAACTCCCACACCTCTCTACACCTCTGTGCAATCTCCTACACACCTACAATCACCACACATCACACGCTCTTTCACACTCTCTACACTCACTCACATTTTCACTCTCTTTGCACACACACCTCACATTCTCTCTTCTTGCCTCTACCTTGCCCCAGTCTTTTACTGTTACTCCAAAAGTAGGTAGAAAAAGAAACATTGTATGATCATTGCCAAACAAAATTCAAAAGAATAACAGCATCCCATAAAGACTCAAGAATTACAATTGTGCCCCAAAGTTTCAAGCTTCCCCTATTCCCAGGTCTGTGGCCAAAATAATAATAATTGCAAACTTATCATAATGTAAACTTTAACTTTTGACTTATTATACTTCAGAGGTCAGAGTTTCAAGGTCAGCTACACGCATTTTCTTGTGACGCTCTAATGATAAATGACATGGGCAACGCTTCCAGGCAGTAGCCAGAAAGAGTCAAATTAACCCTTAGCTGGGTAGTTCGCTAGCTTTCTGCTTCTGCACATTGCACACAATGACTCTCCTAAGAGTCTCTGTGTTTTGACATAGTTTTACTAGCATGTAATTTTATGCATACCGTACTTTCTTATCCAGGAAGCACTCTCAAATGTTGTGCAAAACTTATTTAATAACTTCAATAACTTTTACCTTTCTCAGAGTCCCAATGTTGGCTCTGCTTCATTTTCTAATAATTTCAAACTTTCTTTGGAAGTCAAACATTAACCCAAAACTACCATTGTGCAATTATTGCATTGTTTCCAAGATGAGAGTGCACAGCTTGCACCTGGACCATTAGGACTGTGCTGGGCTTTGCCCCCTACCTCAATTTCGATTGTTTAAGAATCATTACATCAAGAAACATCTAGTTTCACATAATTCACCAGAGCAGAAGAAGAATGGAGTAGGCAAGTCAGATATAATAGAGTAATGATGCACACCCAGGCCCACTGAAAAGCAGCCATGCACAAATCTATGCAGCTGTTGTCCATGGCTAAGGTTAGAAGAAATGGAAGCAACTTCTTTTTACAAAGAGCTGCTGCAGATTACTGAGATGTCTCCACCTGGCCTGGTGTGGGCAGTCTATGTCATGGTATGCTGTCCCCAGCAGTCAGGAACTTGAGACAACTCTTCACAATGCATCCAGTCAGGAAGCCAGGAGTGGGATGGAGGGAGGGAGAGAGGGGGGATTAGCTCCTCCCCTTACCCAGTTCAGGACTCCAGCCACCTAAGAATGCCTGTCTCACCTAGCAATGATGTGTTCAAGGGACCTATCCATCATTGAGCCTTCTGCTGACCAACCAGAGGCTGACTTTTAACACTAGTTCCACAAAACTCTCAGACTGGGACCTGGGGAAAGCTCATTTGTTAAAGTGCTTGCCTTGCAAGTTTGAGGACTTGGGTTATATAATCAAAATCCAACAGAAAAATGGCCTTGGTCTGACTGCCTTAGTCAGAGCTTCCATTGCTGTGTTGAAACACCATGAAAGAAAAACAAGTTAGAGGAAAGGGTCTAGTTGGCTTTCTCTTCTGCATTGTAGTCTATCACCGAAGGAAGCCAGAACAGGAACTTACACAGGGCAGGAGCCTGGACGTAGGAGCTGAGGTAGAGGCCACAGAGGAGTGTTGCTTACTGACTTGCTCCTCAAATAAGGCTTCTCAGCCTTCTTTCTTATAGAACCCTGGGCCACCAGCCCGGGGATGGCACCACCCACAATGTGCTGGGCCCTTCCCAGTCAAGCCTAGGCTTGCCTACAGCCTGATTTTAGGGAGGAACCTCCTTCAGATGACTTTAGCTTGTGTCAAGGTGACATGAAACTAGCCAGCACAGTAGCATTTCCTTGTAATCACAGAACTGGTAGAGAGATACAGGCACATCTCTGGGACTCACTGGGTAGCCATTCCCAGTTACTTGCTGAGTTCTAGGTCAGTGAGAGACTCCATCTCAAAAAAAAAAAAAAAAAAAAAAAAAAGATGTCAGAGGATGTCCTCTGGTCTCCATATATGTACTGGCTGTTTTTGTGTGTCAACTTGACACAGGCTGGAGTTATCATAGGAAAAGGAGCTTCAGTTGGGGAAGTCCCTCCATGAGGTCCAGCTGTGGGGCATTTTCTCAATTAGTGATCAAGTGGGGAGGGCCCCTTGTGGGTGGTACCATCTCTGGGCTGGTATTCTTGGGTTCTATAAGAGAGCAGGCTGAGCAAGCCAGGGGAAGCAAGCCAGTAAGGAACATCCCTCCATGGCCTCTGCATCAGCTCCTGCTTCCTGACCTGCTTGAGTTCCAGTCCTGACTTCTTTGGTAATGAACAGCTGTGTGGAAGTGTAAGCTCAATAAACCCTTTCCTCCCCAACTTGCTTCTTGGTCATGATGTTTGTACAGGAATAGAAACCCTGACTAAGACAAATTGGTACCAGCGTAGTGGGGCATTCCTGTGACAACCTGACCATGTTTTGGGGAGAACTGTGGAAGGACTTTGGAACCTTGGGTTAGATGGTCCATTCAGTGTTGAAATCTCTGTGAGATGTTGTATAGGAGCTTGGAAGATTATGTTGAGAACAGTGCAGAAGATGGAGGCCTGGCTTGTGAAATTTCAGAGGGAAGATTAAAGGCTCTTATCAGGGCCATGTTTTGGTTATGAAGATTCTGTGGTTTTGGTTAGCTGGGGCTGAAGAATCAGCTGTGATTAACAAGATACCAGAACCACTAAAGTGAACCTTTGTGTTACTGGGACTACTGATGCTGGTTAGCTGGAGCTAAGAAATTAGCGGTGATTAAGAAGAAACCAGCATCACTGAGGTGAAATCTTCTGGGAAGTGTTTTCTGAGAGCACAGAGGGTGTGTTCCAGATAGCCAAAGTTGTACCTCGTGCTGTAGCAGGACTTGGTACTGTGCAAGAGTCACCCAGGTGGTACTGGTTTTGAAGGCATGAAGAACAGCTGAGGCTTGGTACTGTGAGAGGCCATGGAAGGCCATTGGTGAAAGTGTACCCTCAGTTGCAATTGATGGCCCAGGACTGAAGGGGTCATGCAAAAGAGTTGAGGCTTGGCACCATGAAGAAAGCCTATGAGGCTATTGGTGAAGCCTAGTTACAGCGGAAGATAGCAGTGTTTTGGAGATGCCAGTACTATGCGATGACCACTACCAAGGACAGCAGCAGCAGTGGAGTATGGGCAGCTGGAGCCTAGAAGACAAGGTGTGTGCTACAAAGGGCAGAGCTGGAGAAGTGACCCAAGCCCTTGGGGGAGCCCAGAAGATCGTGAGTTGGATCCCAGACTTTGAACCATTGGAGTTTGAGTTTTGCTTTTGATTGTGACTGTGCCCTGATATTTTTCTCTCTTGAAGGAAGAAAGTATTTTAGTGCAGCCCACAGTTAAGAGACTTTGAATTTTTAAAATAATTTGAATTTTAAGATATTGGACATTTTAAAGGGATTGAGCTTTTAATATGTAAAGACTGTGGGACTTTTAATGTTATTTAGATCTTGGGGATGAATAAGTAAGTAAGGGTTGAAGCTTAATAGTGATATGTTGGTGTGTCAAGTTGACAATGGGTCAATTGTACTGGCTGGTTTTTTGTGTCAACTTGACACAGGCTGGAGTTATCATAGGAAAAGGAGTTTCAGTTGGGGAAATGCCTCCATGAGATCCAGCTATGGGGCATTTTCTCAATTAGTGATCAAGTGGGGAGGGCCCCTTGTGGGTGGTACCATCTCTGGGCTGGTATTCTTGGGTTCTATAAGAGAGCAGGCTGAGCAAGCCAGGGGAAGCAAGCCAGTAAGGAACATCCCTCCATGGCCTCTGCATCAGCTCCTGCTTCCTGACCTGCTTGAGTTCCAGTCCTGACTTCCTTTGGTAATGAACAGCTGTGTGGAAGTGTAAGCTCAATAAACCCTTTCTTCCCCAACTTGCTTCTTGGTCATGATGTTTGTACAGGAATAGAAGCCCTGACTAAGACAATATATATGCATTAATGTGTATGAGAGCACACATATAACACATATTCAAGTTTTTGTGCACATATATGTTATGTGCTCATATGTTATGTGCACATATACTTGAATATATATTATATGTGTGCTCTCATACACATTAATAATAACCCCCTCTCTCTGTGTGTGCTAAAACCTGGCTTGTTGTAACTAGATTATTTTATTATTAGTCATAACTAAAATCAAGTTCAGATGCTGTAGCTTGCAACCATGAAATGACATGCCCACCGAGTAATTAAAATTGTTGTGATTTATGTGTATTCTCCAAATTCATGTGTTAGAAACCTTAACTCTCCAAGCAATAGGATGGAACCTTCCAGAGGGATGGGCCATAAAGGTATAATATATATATATATGTATATATATATATATATATGTATGTATGTGTGTGTATGTATATGTATATATGTATGTGTATGTATATGTGTATATATATGTATATATGAAAATTTCAAAGAATAAATATCATTTTTGAAAAGCAGCAGGAATCCCCCCAAAAGACAGTTGTTGAAGTGCCTTGTGATAGAACCTTGGCAAATAAAAACCAAAGAAATATCAACTACTCACCCAGCCACCCAAGAGATGGATTAGTCAGTGGACAAAGCCTGAGGATCAAAAGTCAGAACCCAGGTCTCCCTAAAAAGGGGGTGGAGACACTACATCCATTTGGTAGAACCAGACAGGATTCCTAGATCAAGCTTGGCTAGCTAGACTGGATAGGCTCGTGAGTTCAAGACTCACCCTGAGATCCCAGATGTAGTGTGGAGCTACAGAGAGAGATAACCTGACAATAGCCTCTGGCCTCCACACACATGTGCTGTGCCATGTCACATATGTGAACCTGTGTGAGCATGCACACGCCTCTCATATACATATGGAAAACCACCCATCTTAAAAACAAAAAAAAAAAAGCATAAAACAAAAAAGAACAAGAAGTTCCCCTAAACAAACCAAGGACCAAAACAACACGGAGGGGAGGGGAGCCTGCTTCTGCAGCCATGGTGGCAAAATGTTGTGGGGACATTGATTTTTACAATGAAGAACATTCTTACTTGTCTATTCTCTTTTCTTCCTCCCTCATTCTCAAGAGGAACAAACACCATTTTCTCTTAGGAGCCACAATGAATACGCCCTTGTGTCATTAAGCAAAGATGTTCACTCTTCCCCTTCTCAATCCCTCCTCCTCTCCAGTCAAATTTTTGCCCCCTCTCCCCCGAGAGTGTCAACCGGAATACCCTGTGTCAGTTCACCCAGTGTCTTCTTCCTTCTCCTTTTGCACGCTCTCTCCTCCCTCTCAGCTCTCCTGCCACCCCTGTGTCATTATCACATCTTGGCGACAGTTACTAACCCTGTCTGCTCTTGATAAATAAGTCACCAGCCTCAATGAACTTGTGGCATCCACATGGAATGAACCAAGACAGCAGTCGTAATTAACTCGTAATTGATCTGCTGCCCTAGTATTCTATGGTAGAACATGTGGAGGGACATGTTGGTGAGCCCTGACACTCTCAGGCTACCTCAGATGTTTTGTATGTTCCCTTAGCTCTTGGTTCCTCTGAAGACATCTTTCAGTGGGTTATATAACCAGTGGCTCTCAACTGCTTTTCCCTCAAGCAAACCTGTAGGACAGGGTCTCTGTATTATGCAGCTCTGGCTATCCTGAAACTCACTATGTAGACCAGGCTGGCCTCTAACTCACAGATCCATCTGCCTTTGCCTCCTTGGTGCTGGGATTAAAGACTTGCCACCCTATCCCTGGCTCAGCGTCTCTGTGCTGTTCTTGTTCACGTCTCATCTCACTGCTTGGTCTCCAACAGATGCATCTAAGTCCAGGGCGAGTGAAGACTCAGCTTAGACAAATAGAAGAGGCTCAGGATTCCAGGGAAAAGTGTGAGGTAAGACTTTGGTACCAGGAGCTGATCTAGGCTGGCAGAACCCCTGAGGAAAGAATCACAGAGCATGGCAGACATCATAGGCACTTGTTCCCCTAGATAACCCTTACAACAGAATGCAAAAGGGAATGTGAGCTGGGAGGGGTGACCATGGGCCACTCATCCCAGTGTGTGATATGGAGAGGCAAGAAGACCCCAAGTTCTAGAGCAGTCTGGACTACATCGTGAACCTCATCATCCTGGTTGCCTTTCTGTTACAGTGATAGGACAGTCTGACCAACAGTAAAGGGGACATGGCTTTTGTTCCCACTCATAAGTTACAGCCCATCACCGAAGGACGTCAGGGCAGCAACTCAAGCAGGAACTTCAAGCAGAAACCACAGAGGAGTGTAGAGGAGTGCTGCTTGCTGCTTGCTGGAGTGCTCAGGCTCATGCTTAGTTGGCTTTCTTATGTACCCTATGCATAGGGGAGGAAGCTTCCCCAAACTGGTTAATAATTAATTAATTATTAACACATTAATTAATAATCAAGATAATTTGTTCAAGCCATGTCCTCATCAGATGTGATGTGGACAGTCCCTTCACTGAGATTCCTTTCTCTGGTGACTCTGTGCCAAATTGACAGTTAAAGCTAACCAGGATAGCTAGATTAGAACATAATTTTGTCACATTAAAAAAGGATGGGGGCCAGGTTGTTGTGGCCCATACCTATTAATCACAGCTCTTTGGAGGTGGAAGTAGGGGATCTCTGAGTTCGAGGCCAGCCTGGTCTACAGAGAGAGTGGTAGGACAGCCAGGGCTACACAGAGAAACCCTATCTCAAAAAACCAATCCAAACTAAATCAAACCAAACCAACCAACCAAGCAACCAAGCAACCAAGCAACCAACCAAAAGGATAGTGTTGGTTGCTCTGTGGGTAAAGTTACTTCCTGCCTTACATAAGGACTTTAAGTGTGTCCCTGGAGATCACATAGTGAAAATCAAGAAGTAGCTCCTCAACATTCTCCTCTGACCTCCTCACCCACACTGTGGCATGCCATTCCAGTGCACAGTAATTGTAATTTAAAGAAAAGACACAAAGCGATTGGTGTTTAGTGATTTTCAGCAATAGATTTGTTCTGTGATTGAGGAATCCCTTTTCTCAGTTAGTGTTCTAGAGTTCTAACTTGTGAACTCACTTGATCCTGGTAAATAAACCTTTGCATATACTCATCTCCCTTGCTCTTGCTACTGCTGACATTCGGTGAGTTTAATTGGGAAGTCAAATAAATATTTATTTTCTTCAGTTATCTTCAAACTTTGCCTCCTGATTACTCCAGTATGCACAAGCGAGTCTTGTGAAAGGAAGACAAGTGTCAACAGCAAAAGTCAACTGAGGGACTGTGTTCTGAAAAATCTGTTATTTTTGTAAAATTTTGGGGTGGAGATGTCCAGAGAAAAAAGTTGAATGTGTTAATGATGAAACTTGAGTTGACTGTTTGACCTTATGACAAAGTGTTGCCATCTACAAAACTCATGCCAGAGACGAAAAACTGAGTAATAAGACACTGAACCTCCCTGCAAACCCCTGAGCTTAAAATGTTCTAAATTAGTTTATAGTTTTGTGTTGGGCTACATCCAGAGTGACTGGCTTGTTAGCCATGAGGTGACACACACCTGCAAGTGGTCATCCCTAATCTGATGTACACACAAGCAGCACTAAATGGACTTGGCATGTATATGTGTAGTGTGTGTGTGTGTGTGTGTGTGTGTGTGTGTGTGATTCTCCCCATTCCCCCTCCGCTTCTTTTCTGAAAGGGTTGGAGGCCCCCCTGTGTACCCCTCCACCCGAGTACATCAAGTCTCTGCAGGGCTAGGTGCTACTCTCCCACCAAGGCCAGACAATGCAGCCCAGTTAGGGGAACAGATTCCATAGGCAGGTGTAAGGGGAAGTCTTGTCTTTAAGGTTTGTAACCCAATTGGTTCTTGACTTGTCAATAAAGAAGGCCAGGGGCTATTTGCTGAAAGGAAGGAAGGTACAGGTGGGACTTCCAGGTCCCAAGAGGAAAAGGGGATGCAGGGAAAGAGATAGGGCTTTTGTTCCCTTGCTTTGGAACTAGTAGAAAGCAGAAGTCATTTAATATCTCAGGGCAGCTAGGGCCTATGGCCTCTGCTTCCTTCCGGCAAGGACCAAGAATATTGACAGGGGCTAGCTGATCCAAGTCTCTAAGTTTTTTTTTTTTTTTTTTTTAAATTTTCTTTTGGATTTGGTTTTTTCAAGACAGGGTTTCTCTGTATAGCCCTGGCTGTCCTGGAACTCACTCTGTAGACCAGGCTGGCCTCGAACTCAAAAATCCGCCTGCCTCTGCCTCCCAAGTGCTGGGATTACAGGTGTGCTCCACTACCGCCCGGCTGCCCCAGTCTCTAAGTTTAGAGCTGTGGGAGAGACAGAGACAAATAATAAATTTATAAGGGCAGGCATTTCTGGGCAATAGGTATCTGCTCCCAGTAATTAATTGTGCCTAGAGGCAAATTCTAATGGTAATGGAGCAGTGTTAGTGTATTTTATTCATGGATTCAAAAATCTTGGGAGCGAGCTGGTAACTTGACCTCTCCAGGATCTAAGGCAGGTTGAATAGGAAGCCAGGAGTGGAAGGTTTGTGACAGAACTCGGGGCAAAGCCAGGTGGAACACAAGGGAGCCTGGAGAGGCCAGAGCCCAGGAAACCGCTCCAGGGTAAAGGCAGAGCATGCTTGTAAAACTACACACAACAGACAGGCACAGACTTCAGGAACAGCCCTCAGTGCCGTTGTTGGGAGACCCATATGAAGACTAAGCTGTACATTTGTTACATATGTGTGGTGCTGTGGGACTCGGCCCAGCCCATCTCTGCTCTTTGGTTGGTGACTCAGTGAGAGATCCCAAGGTCTCAGGTCATTTGACTGTTGGTCTTCTGGTGGAGTTCCTATTCCCTTTGGGGGCCCTCAATCTTTCCCCTGTTGTCCCCTAAGAGTCCCTGAGCTCTGTCCAGTGTTTGGCTGTGAATCTCTTCATTAGGCTGCTGGGTGGAGCCTCTTTGAGGACAGCTACTCTAGGGTCCTGTCTGCATGCTTAACAGATTATCATTAATAGTGTCAGGGATTGATGGTTGCCCACGGTATTGGTCTCAAGTCGGACTGGTTAATGGTTGGCCATTCCCTCAGTCTCTGCTCCTACTTTGTTCCTGCATTTCTTGGAGACAGACCAAGTTTTGGGTCCAAAGTTTTGTAGGTGAATTGGTGTCCTTATCCCTCCACTGAGGGTCCTGCCTGACTACAAGAGGTGGCCTCTTCAGGTTCCATATCTCCATTGCTGTGCTTCTCAGCTAAGGTCCCCCACAGTGATTCCTGAGATCCTTCCCTATTCCGGGTCTCTGGCATCATGTAGAGATGCCCCAACCCCTCACCTTCAGCAGTTGCAGATTTTCATTCACTCTCCTGGCCCTCTGGCTTTCTCTTCTGGGTCTCTCCACAGCAGATCTTGAACCCCCATGCTCCCTTCCCCCACCTTCCTGGGCACATTTTCTTTAATCCCAGCCCACAGAAGGCAGAGGCATGCAGATCTCTACAAGTTTCAGACCAGCCTGGTCTATACAGCAAGTATAGGGTAGCCAGGCCTACTCAGTGAAACCTTATCTCAGAAAAAAAAAAAACAAAATAAGTATTTCTTACATATTTACTTGTTTATGTGTGAGCATTTACATGTGTGGGATGAAGAGACCAGAAGACCACCTGTGGGAATTCATTCTTCCGTTCTATCACCTAGATGCTGGGAATTGAACTCAGATTGTCAGGTTTGGAGACAGGTGACTTTGTTCTCTGAGCTACCTTGAGAGCCTGTAACATTTTTTTTCCTTGTTAGTGTGACAGCTGATATCCACATTGTTTTCTGTGCTGGGCATCTTGAGTTTGAACTGAATCCAGGTTGTCATGGAGTGTACTCCTGTGGCCCCTGTCACTGGGTTTTGTTTCCTACTATTTAGCTTAGGACTTTTTTGTAGTGATTTTCCCAAGAAAGGCACACATATATTTCTCTTTTTTTGAGTTTGATTTGGAGCAAGTTATAAACGTTCTGGGCATGGTGCCCTCCTTACTAAGTCTCTGGGTTGCTATGACTTGTGAAATCTTTTGAATTTTATCCTAAAAAAAGTAAAACTTAAAAAAAAATCAAGTAACAATCACTTTGTGCAAGTTCATTCTTAAGCTGTAGGTCTCCACTTTTGTAACATGGGCTTTAGAGATTCAAGAAGAAATCCTTATGTGTATGGGTGTCTTGCTGGCATGTATATCTGTGCACTGTGTGTATGTCTGGGTGCCTGTGGAGGCAAATATATGACTACAAAAACCCACGAGCTGGAGCTAAAGACCGTTGTGACCCACCAGAAGGATCCTGGGAATTGAGCCTAGGTCCTGTACAGGAGCAGACAATGATCTTAACTTCTGATCCATAGCTTCAACTCCAACATGGGGACAATAGCTTAATTATCTCAGGGATTTATCATGAGGACCACAAATAGAGTGTAAAGCCACAATCTGTGAAGTGCTGTGTGTATATTAATGACTAAATATCCTCCAGACAGTCTCTTGGAAGGATTGGAATGCAATCATCATGTGGAAATCCTGGTTAGTTTTCTTTGCTATAAAATCAATAGCATGGCTCATCCTTTAGTGCAAGAAGGCCAGCGTGGAACTCCTGCCTCACTTTCCCCAGTCCTCATCGCCAGCTTGCTCGTCCCCCTTACTTTGTCCCTGCTTAGAGGGTTGAGTTTGGGGTGTTTATTACCCATTGGGGAGCATCCCAATTGGAATGAGGTGCTGGTTTCCCGACTAATCCTGTATGGCATCAGGCAAAGGTGAGCCTGTTAAAGGTGAAAACCTTGACGTCAACAACACAACCCCACACCTAAGTCTCAGGGAACACTGAGGCAGAGGGGCAGTAAGATGTTAAGGGTCACAGGACTCGGAAGTCTGCTGCCAGATGGTGTCTCCCAGAAATGGAGACAGAGTCAGACCCTTTAAATGTCTCCAATCTATTCAAGATATGAACAATGACATTCTGAATAGATATGCTAAAGTGGACAGGGAAATCTCACAGGACCCTCTGCTAGCTGAAGTACTATAGGCAATTACTGACTCCTGAGATTGGGAGACTCAGTCGTTCCAAGGGATGAGTCCTTTAATTGATTGTCCCCACCAAGTGGTCAGACCTGAAAACATATATATGTATACAAGCCACACACACACACACACACACACACACACACACACACACATGTATATATCTACATATACATAACAGGATATAAATATACATTTATATATGTAGAACAAGAATAATAATCAAAAAGAGGCCATGGATTTGATAGGGAGTTGGGGGATGGGAGGAATTGAAGGGAGGAGGTGAAGGGAGATGATCTAATTTCATTTTAATTAATAATTAAAAGAAGATGGAGAACTTGAACTTCAGAACTATGTGATTTCTTGGATCCTGGTTGTGTTAGGGATGTATTATGTAACCTTGATTGAATCACTTATCATTTGGGACATGATTTGTTCACTTGTGACAGTTATCCCTCACAGGGTTGTAGAGTAGATGATATCAGCTAATGTGGGCAAAGTTCTATATTAGCAGACATTGTCTGGTGTCAGCTTGGCGGGTATGGGTGCATGTGTATGCATGCACCTGTGGTTGTGTGGTCCTTTGCACTCTGGGGTTTCAGTTCAGAAAACAATAATTTTCCAGACCTTAAGGGCACAGTGTTGTCTGTGGTATTTTTCTAAAGTCCATCTTCTTTTTCCGTATTCCCTGCTACACTCAGGAGCCCTATTCTTGGATCCTGGTTGGGCTTGGGGACTTTGTTGTTTTTTATTCTATTTAATTAAAAAAATTTGGTGGAAGCAACCTCTGCCTCCTCTCTTCCTAGTCCCAACCTCTCCTCTTCTTTTCAGGGAAGGTGAAGCCGTTCCTTGGGTATCTTCCCTGGGACACCAAGTCTCAGCAGGACTAGGTGTATCCTCTCCCACTGAGGCCCTACCTGGCAGTCCAGCTAGGGGAAAGGTTCCAATGTCAGGCAACAGAGTCATAGACAGTCACTGCTTCAGTTGTTGGGGGACCCTTATGAAGACCAAGCTGCACATCTGCTATTTATGTGTAGGGGCCCTAGGTCCCGCCCCTGAATGTTGTTTGGTTGGTGGTTCAGTCTCTGTCAGTCCCATGGCCCCAGGTCTGTTGACTTTGTAGATTTTTTTGTGGTGCCCTTGACCCCTCTGGCTCACTCAGTCCTATCCCCAACTCTTCCACAGGATTCCTTGGGCTTCCCCTGATGTTTAATTATGGATGGTTGAGTTATATAGCTATTGTTTTTTTAATTAAATTGATCTCTCTCCCTCTCTTTCTGTCTCTCTGTCTCTGTCTCTCTCTGTGCGTCTCACAACTTTGTGTGTATAGAATGCATTCTGATTACATTTCCCCCTCCCTGTTACCCCACCCCTGTCAGCCTCAGTTCTTTCCTGCAAATCTCCTTACCGTATTTATGACTTGTTTTGTGTCCTTTATCTAGAGCCATGTGTGTGACTGTGGGTTTGGACCTATCCATTAGAGTCTCTGGGTCACCAGTCTCCAGTTACCAGTGGGTCACAGTGTAGTACAATACCTCCCTCTCTCTCAGCAGTGAGTGGCAGGGCGTGTCTCTTTCTCACTGGCACCATAGTCAAGGGATGGCAGGTGTTGAAGTGGTGGATAGATTTATCAGACAATTTTTTTTGAGGCATGGTCTCCCATATCCCAGGCTGGTCTCAAAAACATTATGTGGCTTTGCACATTGTCTTTGAATTTCTGATATCCATGCTTCTACAGACTGAGTGTATTTTCGAATGAGCCAGCCTTGGTCAGAGGGTATTTCACGTTGTTGAATTTGCTTGAATTTCTGATAGAAACCAAGAACCTTTGATCTTGCCTATATGGCACTGTTGTTTGCTGATACCACACAGAATGTTAGCTCAAAGGAGATCAAAATAGGCTGTGGATGGACTCAGTGAACTGTCTAGGGGAAGAGGGTACCAAAGTCCAGATGATGCGGAGGTAATCCATCGATTGGCTGGATCCCTGGTGCCACCCATCTTCCCAGCATATAAGTACTGCAGGCTGTTCTCAGTGCAGCAGAGAGGGGCAGAAGGGAAGCCCTGCAGAGGGTCACACACAGCTGGAGGGAGAACACAGAGGAGTAAACTGCTGACAGACAAGCAGGGATGGACCTGGTTCCAGCTCTCTCACTGGAAACCTGGGTGCTCCTGGCGATCATCCTGGTGCTCCTCTACCGGTGAGCCATCTTCACAGTCCCTTCCATATCATGCCGTCAGTGTTGGGGTGATAGTCAGACCTGTCTTCTGTTGTTATTGGGAGGATCAAAATGATATCAGAAGCAGGGGCTAGAGATGATGGCTCAGTGGTTAAGGGCTCTGGCTGCTCTTTCAGAGGACCCCAATTTGAACCCCAAAATTTACATGCAGCTCAGAATCATGTCTAACTCACAGCTCCAGGGGATCTAACGCCTTCCACAGGCATAGCTGGGATGGTATTTAAAGGTGGCAGTTTTCTAACCTGACTAGCTGGTAAATATTCGAGACCTATTAAGTTTATTAGCAAGCTTTAAGCACTGTGATTGTGCATGTTCTAAGCTATTGTAACCCACAAAGCTGTCTACAAGCCAGCCATGGGCTCCATTTTACTTGCAGTGTGATTATTTCCCTGACTTGCTCTGCTCCATTTTTGTCCTCCTGGTGAGCTCCTTTGGTGACTCCTTCTCAGGGCTGACCTCATGGTGACCCTCTTCTTCCTCTACCTGCCTCTTTATTCTCCTGGACCCTCACCTGCCTTGTTGCCTACAACTTGTCCTCTGTCCAGTCATTTGCTGTTCAGTCTTTTATTAACCAGTCAGAGATAACTGGGGAGCATTCTTCACACCACATTGATACAGGAGAGGCTTCATTACTCATGGCATTGCCCATGTCTGTCTGGACTGTATCGAGGTCTCAGGGCACAGAATCCAGCATCTGAATACACAGACCACAAGACCCTCCTCCAACACACAGCAGAAGTTGAAATTAACTCTTATAAAACGTTTTTAAAATTTCATGTTTTCATTTACTGTTGTTAGGGCCAGCACATGCTACAGTGTGTGTATGTGTGTGTCTGTCTGTAGGTCAGAGGACAACTTTACAGGGACAGTTGTCTCTTATCATGTGGGTCCTGAAGACCAAACTCAGATCATCAACATTATCAGTCAGTGCCTTGGCTTGTGGAGTCATCCCGAAGGCTCCAAAATGGAAAGCCAAGTTGTTGGTTTGTTTCAGTATTTGATGATGATCTTGCTTGTCTCCTCTCTTCTGTATGCGTGAATCCAAGTCTTTCTGTTTCCCTTTATAGATATGGAACCCGTACACATGGAATTTTTAAGAAACAGGGAATTCCTGGGCCCAAACCTCTGCCTTTCTTAGGCACTGTGCTGAATTACTACAAGGTGAGTGTTGACTGAGTTTTCCATATGGCTTCTGCTTGTGCCCGATAATGGCTTAGTTCCATTAAATGCTCCTTATGAGGAAACCCTGAGACTTCAGGCCCTCAATCTGTGTGTTCTCTTGATTCTTGAGAATGTTTGTGAGTGCCCTGGGGCTCTATTGTCAACTTAAACCTTAATAGTATGTTTGTGTGTATATATATTTTTATAGAGTGTATCCAGGCATCTGCATGTGTGTGAGTGCCCGTGGACATATTTAGGTATGCATGTGTGTATGAAGAGGTCAGAGGTTGACACTGTGTCTCTGCACTTGGTCCTCTGAGGCAGGCTCTCACTTCGACCCGGCTCTCTCTGACTGGGCTAGTGTAGCTAGCCAGCTTCCTCTCCGGGTTCCCTTGTCTCTGACTCTTACAAGCTGGTTCTGTTCCCTCCTGCCAGGCATTTACCCAGATCCTGGGGAGTCAGATTCTGGTTTCCACGGGGTGCTTCTCCCACACAAGCATCTCCATAGCTCCCATTGTCAGCCCCTCATTTATTTATTTTTGGGTGAGGGTGTGTATATGCCACAGCAGGCAGGTGTAGGTCAGAGATCAGTTTGTGGGAGTCAGTTTTCTCTTCCAACCATCTTTTTCCTAGGAATGGAGCTCAGGTTATCAGGCTTGGTGGCAAGTTCCTTTTCATTCGTAGCCATGTTACTGGCCCTAATGTAAATTTATTGAAATTCACCATGAGTAAAATGTCCAGATCACCATCTCATTCGGTCTTGATGCTGAGGACATGATGACCTTGTGCGCAGTAAAGGAAGAGTTTGTTTCTTGCTCAGTGTAGAGTCCAGGAAGGCACTGCTGTTGTTATTTGGAGAAAATCTTGAAGGAGTTTGCAACTTCTAGGACACCAATCTGTATTTACTAGATTAAAATTCTCTTTGTACGAGGTCTTATGAGTGACACTGTTGTTCTTTTTTCTGAATATTCCTGAAGCATCAGCTTATCACAGACCCCCATCTCCCACATTTGGGAGGCTTTTTGCATACTTGAGTTCTCTGCTTAATCTTTGAACCCAGGAAGGTTTTTCTGTCGCAGTAGACCCAGCATGTACTATTCATGTCTGTGTTCTTCAGAACTAGAGCACTTAGCTTCTCTCTTCATTTAGATTCCAGGGTTCTGGTTAGTGATTTTATGTGCATGCGGTTGTATGTGTGTATTTGTGCACGTGAGTGCAATAGCTATGGAGGACAGAAGAGGGTGGTGCATTCCCTGGAGCTGAAGTAAGAGATGGATGTGAGAAGGATGATGTGGGTTCTGGGGATTGAACTTGGACCCTCTGCAAGGTCAACCAGTTCTCTTAACCGCTGAGCCCCATCTCCAGGCCTTGTGACATATTTAAGTTATTTTTTTTAATTTTAATGTATCTACAGCTGCCTCTCTTCTTTTAAAAGCAGTAAACTTATGCATGACTCTGAGTAGCAAGTGAAAATATCTGAGACAGGATGAAGGTTGTCAATCTTCTTAGATACTTTTCTACGTATGCAATTTTTATTTTCTTTTAAAGGTTTGTTAAAAGCAATTAGGAAATGCAGGATTTAAGACAATTGCTAGAAAATTATGTAATGTACCACGTAGGCTCTAAGTCTAGGAGAGTCATTTGTAGCTAACCTGCTTTGATACCTGGCCCATGGTCAGTCCTCCAGACAGACATACCCAAGCTCACACCCAGAGGGTGAGTGGCAAAGCTTGTGCTGCTGTCTGCTCAGGATTTTCTTCCTACAGCTTCTGTGCTTACCTTGCACATTCTTTAAAGCAGTTGTGTTAATTGTCATCACAATCATTTTCATCATCATTATTAGGGTGTGTGTGTGTGTGTGTGTGTGTGTGTGTGTTGTCTGTGTACATGTCTCTGTCCATGATTTGGCATGTAGAGGCCACAGGATATGTCACATGTCCTGCACTCATTCTGCCCTTTCCCACTGACCCATCCTGCTTTTGATGTGTCAAACATTTCAGAGACAATAAATCTGACTTCATGGTATTTGTGGGTTTTGGTGCTCTGGGTACAGAAGGGTCAGTACATACAGGACAATAACGGATTTCATGCTATTTCTCTTTCCAGGGTATATGGAAATTCGACACCGAGTGCTATAAAAAGTATGGAAAAATGTGGGGGTGAGTATTCTGGAAAGTTCCATTGAGTTGAATGTTTTTAGGAAGAGGCACTCCACTTGTGTAAGGACGATGCCAGCCTCAACTGCAGCCATGTATAAAGGTGACACCACATGTCATCAAGTGCCAGGGTTCACATGTCGGATTGACATGAGAAAAGCACACCGCGGCTTTTTGACAGGCTTTGATGTTCCATGGACTTGAGCTTTTTGTCTTATTAATTTATTTATTCATTTTGCAACCTGGTACCTGCCCCCTCCCCATCCCCCTCACACAGTCTCTACCTCCCTCTCTCTCCCCTCTCTCTAGTCCTCTGAGTGTCTGGCCCCTGAGTATCTCACCAGACCTTGTGTTTTACCCACTGTCTTCTCATTTCTTTTCTCCTCTGAATCTTCCTTTTCCTGACATGCGATGCATTGCTTCAGGTCCCTCTGATCTGCTCTGGCAAATGTCTTGTTCCATCTCCTCGCCACCCTGCTCATTTGCATGCAGAAGCCCACACTCCTTCACTTTTTAAATTGACTTTAGTATTCCATTTGACAGTAGGGGTGAGGGTCGATGACCTAGCTAAGGGCGTGGTAAATAATTCATGATTAGCATTAAAAAAATTCCTCTGTGCATATAGAGACTTTGCTGTTGTTTATATTTTATTTTATATCAACTGTGTTTTTCCTGGAATGGAGACATGTCTCCTGGTACATACACGTAGGCCAGAGAATAACTTGTGGAAGTTAGTTCTCTACTTCCAGGGTACTGGACGCAGATCATCAGTCTTGGTACACGTGCCTTCATGTGTTGTGACAGCTCCTAACCCCTCCCAAGATTTTTGGTAAAAGTGTGAATCTGATGACAGCGTGTGCCAGTCTGTTCTCTTTCCACCACGTAGATCCCAGGGACTGAGGTGACGTCATCAGGTGCCTCTACCTTTGGGCCATTTTGTAGTCCCCCTCCAGGAACTAGCTGTTTTCAAATTCTCAGGCATGGTCAGGCCCTTAAACCTTCTGCTGGCATGTTGACAGCCATGCTCAGGGTGTGTGGATGTGATCCCAGCCGCAGTGAAGTCAGGAGTCCTGAAGGCAGTCTGTGCAGCTCTCCCCTCCGCTTCCTGGCTCTCGGGCTCTTCCTGCCCTGTGTTCAGTCTCCCTGAGGCCTGGAGAAAGAGACGCAGGAGGCGCCTCAGTTGAATTCTGTGTTTTCATGTCAATGTATCAAAACCAGGGTCTGCACCCTAGGCAGGCATCCTAAGACTGAGCGGCATCCTAACACCAGATTGGACACATTACAATATTTTTCAGTTAATTTGTTTATTCTTTTTCAAGTCAGAGTCCCTCTGTGTATAGCCCTGGCTGTCCTGGACTTGCTTTGTAAACCAGGCTGGCCTTGAACTCAGATCTGCTTGCCTCTGACTCCGGTGTACTCTAGAGGTATCAGATATCCCTGGAGCTGAGGTTAGAGGTGGTTGTGAGTGACCCAATGTGGGTGTGAGGAACCAAGCTGGGGTCCTCGGCAAGAGCAATATGTGCTCTTCATTATGGAGCCACCTCTCTGGCCCCTCGCACTATTCCAAATGCGAATTCATAGAAAACGGTCTCAGGCAATTTTCACATGTGCACATCTAGACTTCGCAAATTTCCACTTGTTATTTCTAAGTGTGCTACCGTACAGAGTTGTTTTGTCTTTAAGTGACTCATTGGGTCTCGAATGACATTACCTATCATTTTACAGAGACTCCATTGTGTCTCCATGATCAGAAACCCTAAGCTGAACTGGGAACTCCTGTGACCCTGTATTGTATAAGCAGAGTTCGGGTCCTGCAGCATTAGGATCAGTGTCTGGGTGTGGCTCTCACATCAGGACCTGGTTCATCAGCTGTCTTCCCCACACAGGTTGTTTGATGGTCCGATGCCTCTGCTTGCCATCACAGACCCAGAGATGATTAAGAATGTGCTGGTGAAGGAATGCTTTTCAGTCTTCACTAACCGACGGGTAGGTCACATTGTTTTTCATTGATTAATTTATTTATTCATCCTGATGTCAGCTCCCCTCCCTTCTTTCCTCCCACTTCGACCCTTAGTGATCCCTCCCCTACTGCCCCATCTCCTTCTCCTCAGAGAAGGCGAAGTCCCCCTGTGTCCCACCTTGCCCTGGGACTTCCAGCAGCAGCAGCAGCAGCAGCAGCAGCAGCAGCAGCAGCAGCAGCAGCAGCAGCAGCAGCAAGACTAAGTGCATCCTTTCCCAGTGAGGCCCAACCAGGCAGTTCAGCTTGGGGTAGTTGATCCACTTTGTTTTGTGGTTCAGGCCATGTGAGCCCCCATGGACAGGTTAGTTGACTCTGTTTGTCTTCGTTGAGTTCCCTGATCCTTCCGGTTCACTCAACCTTATCCCTGACTCATCCACATGACTCCCCAAGTTGTGGATGACGTATGGCTGAGAGTCTCTGCATCTGTTTGTGTCTGTTGCTGGATGAAGCCTCTCAAGAGTCAGTCAGAAAGCTGATTATCATTTGTAGTGTCTCTCACTGTATGGGTCTCAAGTTTGGTCAGTCACTACTTGGCCATTCGTTCATCTTTATCCCTGCACAGCTTTTAGCAAGACAGTTTTGGGGTGGGTGGTTTTGTGTGTTAATTGACGTTCCCCTATCTCCTCTGGAAGTCCTGCTTGTCTACAAGAATTGGCTACTCCAGTCTCTGTATTCCACAACTACTAGTAGTCTTAGCTAGTGCCATTCCCAAAGACATCTCTGAACTTACACCATCCCAGGTTTCTGGCCAGTCCCAGAGATGCCCACTGCCTGTTCCTGTTATCTCTCCCAGCCCTCCCTGTTCCCCAACACTTGGTCCTCTTCCCCATTCCCCTCTCCACTCCCTCTCCCATCCAGTTCCCTCCCTTCCCCCACCTCCCATCTCTATTTTGTTTCCCCTTCTGTGAGGTTCCTCCCGTGGGTCCTCCTGATTACTGAGTTTCTTTTGGTCTGTGGACCATAGCATGGTTACCCTGTATTTCATGGCTAACACTACTCATAAGTGAGTACACACCATGCGGGTCTTTTGGGTCTGGGTTGGGTCAGTGAAGATATTTTCTAGTTCCGTCAATTTGTCTCCTAGGACCTTGCTTGCTAGCTACGTTAACCAAACCCGAGCCTTCTAGATTCAAGGAGAAACCTTGCCTCACAAACACCATAGAGAATTATAGAGAAAGGAGGCTGACCTCTGGTCTCCACATGAGTACACATGGGCATGTGCACTAGCATTCATGTGTACACTCACATACAGAGAGATACACACAAAGAGAGATACATATACAGACACACACGGAGGGGGAGAGAGACCCATACAGAGAGACATACACACACACACACACACACACACACACACACACACACAGACACAGACACGCAGACACATACATAGAGACAGACATACACGGAAACAAATATACACACAGACACACACAGACAGATATATACAGACACACACACAGACACATGCATAGAGACAGACATAAGACATAAAGACAGAGACACACAGATTCACTACACACAGAGACAGAGAGACTGACAGACACACAAATGTAAACACATACATACATACATACATACACACACACACACACACACACACACACACACACACACACACCAGTTAATTTTAATATGCCTTGACTGGATTAATGGTTGGGCACTTCTAATCTTTCCTGAGGCTAGCAAACACTCCACCTTGGTATTCTCGAGTTAATATTCTTTAAAATCTATATTTCTCTGCTACTGCAGACCCAAATGGAAACATGGCCAAGAGCCACTTACCTGACTTCTTACAAGGCTGGTCTGTCCTGTGCCCCTCTCATGGTGATTCTTCCTCTTCCTCCTCTCTTTCCCAAGCCCTGGAATCCTGAAAGACCCGACTCTGTCTGTTCTGCCCAGGCATTGGCTGCTGACTCCTTTATTTACTAACTGGAACCAACTAGGGGCAGAGTTCCTCAGGGTCTTATATGCAGATTCTTCTGTAAGCAGATTTGGGGATGAAAATTAACAATATAACACAAGCAACATTAGGTCAAACCCATACAATAGTAAATTACAAAAACCCAAATATCAAGCCCTTCAAGTGTCCCAGGCCTAGGGGGATGGCTTGAGCAGTGGGAAAAGGACCTGAGTTCGGATCCTCAGCTTCCACAAAACAGCTGGGCAGAGCAGCGTTCCTGTGTGACTCTAGAGCTGCGTGTGGAAACAGGTAGATCCCAGGGCCTTGTTTGCTAGCGACTCTAGCCAAGTCAGAGCTTTCTAGATTGACAGAGACCTTGCCACAAAAATGCCATAGAGATCTATAGAGAAAGCTGCCTGGCCTCTGGTCTCCACATGAGCACATACAGGCATGTGTACTGTCGGGTTATGGGGGTCCCGGGTCCGATCCACTCAGGGCACAGTCACTCCAGGAGTCATGTCGAGGGAAGCTGGCCATGCTTACCCCACTCTGTTGCCAGGTGAGTGTTGGGCTTTAGGGGAGGCCCTGACACCACTCCCGGGGTGGGAAAGCACAGTCTGAGGTGTGGGACAGCTGGAGCTGACTCTGGTCCTCAAGTTTGCAAGGAAGCCCGGGCTGTCTGGTTCTCAGGCACTGCTGGAAATGGAGGAAGAGCTGAGAACAGAGTGGGGCCCCCACAGGCTGGATCAAGCCTGGGGAGTGGGGCAAAGAGGGGAGCTCTGGCTGGTCCAGCGAGTAGAGTCTTTGACTTCACGGCTGGCGGCAGGTTTCAGCTTAGGCTTGGTGGCCGCCATGGTGGGGAGCAGAGAGGGTCCTTCTACAGGAGACAGCGGCTCTATAGGCAAAGGCCTTCTCCATGGCTCCCCAAGGCGGGTCCTGATGAAAAGAGGCAGTGCATGGTTTTAAGGCATTTATTGTCATGGAGGAAAGTACATGTGTAAAACCTTACCCCACTTCTCAGTGTGGGCCTAAGGTTCAATAGCTTTTGCAGGAGTGTTTGGGAAGGACTGCTTATTGGCTAAGCCTCCAGGCCTTTAGGTCCCTTGTTAAAATGGAGATCTGTCTTGAGCCTATGTGACCGCACGTCACATAGTCTGTATGTGCACAGGTGTACATGTGCAGGGGCTTGAGGCATTGCCCTTATGTGACTGATGGCCAAAAATCTAGGGGTGGGGGTGCTGAGGCTAGTGACGGGAGTCTGGTGCCCTCGAACAGGCAAAGTGTCTACAGTCCCTTCAGAATTTCTGTGGCTTCAATTCTTAGCCCAACTGGGGACCAAGCTAACTTTCATGGTCCAACATACACTATCATTCACATGTACACACTCCCCCCCCACATACATACACACGCACAGAGACAGACAGACAGACAGACAGACACACAGACACACAGCATATAAAGGCATCCTTTTAACATTGCTCATGTTGTAAATACAGAGCTAGAGAACTCGTCTGATGTAAAATTAACTTTCTATCTTTCTCCAAGCCAAATGCCATCCGCACAGCTCTGGAGATTGACTAAATCTTGTTTGCATCTTCTCCTCAATCCCTCAGCCTGGCTTTCCAACCACAGAGAAATTTCCATTTAAAAGGATCCTGGAATATAAAGGGTTGGAACCACAATAGGAAGCTGAGTGCACAGGTGATTTCCCAGGCTGTGAGGCATTCTGAGGATGTTTTCACTTTTTTTCCTGACTCTAGGATTTTGGCCCAGTGGGGTTCATGAGCAAAGCCGTCTCCATATCTAAGGATGAGGAATGGAAGAGATATCGAGCCTTGCTCTCCCCCACATTCACCAGTGGAAAACTCAAGGAGGTGAGTGAAATTCTTTTAAGTGCAGCCTGTGTGACTGGAGTCCCCATCCTAACTGTGGATGCTTTTGTGTTTTCTTTAGATGTTCCCTGTCATGGAACAGTATGGAAACATTTTGGTAAAGTACTTGAGGCAAGAGGCAGAGAAAGGCAAGCCTGTTCCTGTGAAACAGTGAGTCCCTCGCTGTGGTTCTGGGAGAGGAGGGGCACCTGGGGGGCAGCTCAGATGGTCCATCTGCTTGTCCTTGCCCCTGTGACACTAGATGACATTAAATACAGTTTTAAAGGAAGAAGCCTGTGAGTCAGAAATTTGCAGGGGTAGAGGCCGTGAAGGCTGTGAAGGCTGTGAAGGTTGTGAAGAGCTTAGTCTATACTGAGGGGACTTTGTCTGAATCCTGAGAATTCTTTCCCACTCTCTGATGCATATGTTAACCCTCCCCCTCTGCCTCTCTCTCCTCAGAGCGTTAGGTGCCTACAGCATGGATGTGATCACTAGCACATCATTTGGAGTGAACGTCGATTCCCTCAACAACCCTAATGATCCTTTTGTGGAGAAAGCCAAGAAGCTCTTAAGATTTGATTTTTTGGATCCGTTTTTCTTGTCTGTAGGTGAGTAGGCAGTTCTGCCTTCTGGTCATTGCTCGTCTGTGGCCATGTTTGTCACTTCTTTCTTTCTCACTTTCCCCAAACGATCGGCTCTAGTGCTGTGTAGTTCACCTGTCATGTAATCCATCCCCTAAAGTCACAGGTCAGTATTTTGAGAACCTTCGGAAGACATGTCGCCCAATTATTTCTGTTTTTGAACTTCCTTTTTCTTTGAGACAGGGTCTCACCATGTAGCTCTAGCTGGCCTGGAAATGGCTGGCTTTGCACTTAGAGTGATCCCTCTGCCTCTGCCTCCTGAGGGCTGTGATTACAATGTGCACCTCTGAGTCCTGGTTTTATTTTAGAATTCTTTCATTTGTATAAATACAAATGTGTATAAATACAAATTTGGCACTCCGTAAGTCCAGAACTCTCCATGGTTGCAATATCACACATGCATCTGTCCGTCTCGATTACCCCCACCCCTAACTCTTACTTCCCACATCTCGCAGACACTGAGACACATCTTCCTCCCAATTTCCTCTCCCTCTCCCTGCTTTGGTAGCGAGTTGAGTCCATTCGGTGCTGCCTGCAATGATGCTGACCTGTATGACTGGCTTCATCTGATGCAGGTGGTCGGTTCAGGAGAGGGCCATGCCATGTCCTGGATATGGAATTTCACACTCCCTGTTCCTGCCTCTGACTTTAGTTCCACAGCCTCTTTCATGATGTTCCCTGAGCCTTCATGGGTGGGGTTGCTGGGATAGATGCTCCATTTAGGGCTCAGCGCTCAACAGTCCCTTGTTCTCAGTGCTCTGCTCTCTTAGGGGTCAGCATTGACTGAAGGCACCTGGCCCAGTACCCATGTCAATCACAGAGGACTTTGTTGTAGCCCTGTTGTGACTTTCCAGCAATCTTGACCTAAGCAACTACTAGTTTACTTCCTCTGTGTCTGAGTATTCTGGGTATTTCACATCAATGGGATCATAGACTCTGTGGTCTCTGACAGGCCTCTTTCATTTAGCACAATATTAAATGAATCAAGTGTCACTATGTCCTGTATCTATGAACAAATTATACTCCCCATCTGTTAATGGACATGGAAGTTAGTCTCACATGTTTGTCGAGAATTTCTCTGCTATGAGCTTTCATATTCAAAGTTATGTTTAACTATTTAGTTTTATGTTTTGGGGGTCACATTCAGAATCAGCATTGCTGAGTCAAAAAGTAACTGAATTTTTAACATATTAAGCAACTGAATATACATTGTCTATAGTAGCTGCGGCTACTGTATATATAAATGTCTGCCATAAATGCAGGACTTAGATGTTGTAGTGTATGCTTTCAGATCATCTTCCTCTTTTTCACCGTCTTTCTCTGTCTCTGTCTTCTCTTAATTTTTAGGGTCAGGGTTTTTTCTATCTTTCTGTATCCCAGAACTCACTCTGTAGACTAGTCTGGTCTTGAAATCACCTAACTTAACTTGCCCCTGCCTTCAGAGTGCAGAGATTACAAACACAAATCACCGATAGATTTTCTTTTATATAGCTTAGTTGCTTTATCATTTTTATAAGATTTATTTATTTTTATTTTCTGTGTATAGGTGTTTGGCCTACATGCATGAAGTGCCTAAAGAGGACATATTGGGGTCTTGAATCTCCTTGTATTAGAGTTACGGGTGGTTGAGAGCAATCATGTAGATGTTGGGAATCAATGGCTCTTCTGGGAGTGCTAGTTGGTTTTTTAAATACATTCTTGGTACAATTAGCCATGTTGTGTCATTTAGGGTTTTAATGCTTTCCCCGTCAATTATATTTTCATACCCAGCTCATGCGTCCCTATACCTACATTCCATCCTTGCCACCTAATGTTGTCCTCTGTGTCTCCTTGTAAGCATTGTATGATATCTACACTTAGACCTGTTTGCATATTTATTGATATAGTCTCAGATCTGGAAGTGTGGGAGAGTATGTGACTTTTAATTCTTCCTGCTTTTTGGTCACCTGTCTTTGTACTTGGGTTTTTGTTTTTGTTTTTGTTTTTTGACAGAGTTCTCTGTGTAGCCTTGGGTACATATGTGTACGCATGCACATGCACATGCCTTGGTGACTGTGTGGCATGTGGAGGTCAGAGGACACCTACAGCAGTTGGCTCTTTCCTTCAAGAGTGGGATCCAGGGATCAAGCTCAGGGTGTTAGGCTTGTCTGCAGAACCCTTTAGCTATTGAGCCATCTTAATGGCTCCTGACTTTTCTTTCTGAATCCATATGAAGTTCAGGAGTTAAATTTAAAAATCAGGTTGCAGCTTTGGCTACTCCAGAGCACAGAAGGAGAAGTATGCTGCTGACCCAGTGTAAACAAGGTCACAGAGAGAATGACTTCTGGTCGAGAAACTGGTGACTTCTTATACAGATTGCCTTATGACTTCTTTAAATGAAACTTCCATTTCAATTAAAACTAATCTTTTTTTTTGTTTTTTTCCAGTACTCTTCCCATTCCTCACCCCAATATATGAGATGTTAAATATCTGCATGTTCCCAAAGGATTCAATAGCATTTTTCCAAAAATTTGTGGACAGAATGAGGGAAAACCGCCTGGATTCTAAGCAGAAGGTAAAACATGGTAGTTTCATGAGAGGTTCACAGTTTGATTACATGTTGGGCTGTGAACAAGTCAGCTGTGTGCTAATGGCATGTAGAAAAGGCTAGATTTAGAGAGAGAGAGAAAGAATATTTATATTTTCTCAGGGAAGAGAAATTGAAATTTTAAAAGGTTGATTGATAATAGGCCAGGAATCAACCCTTAGCAATAGGAATGAAAACTAGAACATCCTGCATAAGGAATGAAAAGACCTGAACGTGATCAAGACTCAGAACTCCTGCATACATGGGAAAGAATCTCTCCAAGCTCTGTCCTTTGCCAAGGAACAGTCGGCAGTGGATAGCTGTGGAGGTGTTGTGGGCAGACACAGGAAGGTTTCCCATGCACTAGTAGAAGGCCCTGCAGGCATGCCCAAGTGAGCCTCCCTAGTTGGACTTAGTGGGAGATTAGGAGGAGGGTATGGAGTGTGGAGGAAGAAATGTTACAGACATGGCCGGGCGGTGGTGGTGGCAGATGCCTTTAATCCCAGCACTTGGGAGGCAGAGGCAGGCAGATTCCTGAGTTCGAGGCCAGCCTGGTCTATAGAGTGAGTTTCAGGAGAGCCAGTGCTACACAGAGAAACCCTGTCTTGAAAAAAACCAAAAACCAAAAAATCAAAAAAAAAATGTTACAGACGATATAGAAGGAATTGTTTGGAAGAAGCCGTAGGGTGGAGATGACCATATCTGATTGTGTACATGTATGAAACTCTCCAATAACAATTAAAAGTGATCAAAAAGGGGAATATTTTTCCTCTCTTTCAAAAACATTTTCTAAGAATAAAAGTGATTGTTTAAAATTGTATCATAATTTATTGTAAAAGTGGTTGTAAAATGTGGGATCTAGATTCTTCCCAGTTTATCCATTTCCTGCTTTTGTTCCATGATGACTCAAGCAACCAGAGCCACAGTTATGAAATGTATGTTTCTTTTTCTTTCTTTTCTTTTTTTTTTGAGACAGGGTTTCTCTGTGTAGCCCTGGCTGTCCTGGAACTCACTCTGTAGACTAGGCTGGCCTTGAACTCAGAAATCCGCCTGCCTCTGCCTCCCGAGTGCTGGGATTAAAGGCGTGTGCCACCACCACCTGGAGTATGAAATGTATTTAAGGGAACTACATTGTCAGAAAGAAGATAATTAAGGTCCTGCACTCCTGATCTACCTATGACCTCTGACCTTACCATTGGTCTTCCATTTTTGCAATCTTTCTTTCTGTTTCCAGCACCGAGTGGACTTTCTTCAGCTGATGATGAACGCTCATAATAATACCAAAGACAAAGAGTCTCATAAAGGTAAGCAAACCCTTCCTGGTCTATGGACAAGGAAGCTCTCGGGGACTGGGTGAGTTGCTCAGAAAATATGCAGGAGGCTTTTCTTGGTGGAGGGATAACGCTGTTGTCAAATGACAGAAGTGGCTATCATCAACATGAACTTTTCGGGATGCACATGCACAAAAATATGCTCCTAACATGAAGGGTGGCCATGATGTATATGTCTCCTGTGGTCTGTTTGTAACCCGAGTGAGCACAGGTGGTGTTTGTGTCTTTCCCAGCATGCATTCTCAGTGCTCTTCCTAGACATCTGTGTCTAAACATCCTGTCAGGGGGCATGTACCCAAGTGGTGCTGAAGCTCTTTGGGAGCCCCTGTTGGACATGTGTTCTCTGGCCTAATCCATGGTAAAGATGTACTTTTCCTTTGTGTGATGTGTAAGTAGCTTCTGGGGGAAGCCTCTCTGTACAAATGCTTTGGTCCTCTTCATTCTTTTATGTACTTAAAATCACTCATAGCTGGGAGGTGTTTGAGTGTGTCTTTTATCCTTGTACTTGGGAGGACTTGGGGTTACATCTCTGTGAGTTCAAGGCCAGCCTAGTCTTCATTATAGATTCCAGGACAGGCAGGGCAATGCAAAGAAACCCTGTCTTGAAAAACCATAAAAAATAACTTCTTGATTTTTATCTTCTTTGTGTGGTAATGCAAGTGCAGGAGTATGTGCACATGTGCACACCCCTAGGTGTGTGTACAGGGAAGAGGCAAAGGCACACAGTGTCTTACTCAATCCTTCTCTGCCTTATTTCCTGGAGACAGGGTCTTTTATTAAACCTGGGGCTAAGTTGGCAGCCAGGAGGTCCCAACAATTCACAGTGCTGTGGGTACAGGGGTCTGCTGCCCACCTGCCTTTTTACATGGGAACTGAGGATGGAACTCAGGTTCTCAAGCTTGTACAACACACTTACCCCTGGAGCCATCTCTCTAGCTCCCATCTGTGCTTATTTTGTGTTTAATGTCATTTTCCCTATCAGGGTTGCAAACTGATGGCATTTCACTTCCTGACTTTGTTCTACAGGAGCGCATCAGTAGCTAATGGAGAGGGAGTCTTACATTCTTACCCATCTGTTTATTTCCCATGCACTCACGTGCTTGTATGCAGTAGTTTGATCTTTTGGGTCCCCACACTTACTGTTTGAAGAGATCCTGTACGTGGTGTTTTGAGTCCTTTCCTGTTTGCCCACTTGAAACCCTTTCATGTGATCAGCTAACTCCAAATTCTCCTACACCTCCTCCTTTTGCCACAGGCTCCTAAGTAGCCCAGGGTGACCCATATTCACAATGTGCCTGAGGACCTTTAACTCCTGAGACTACAGGCCTGTGCTACCATGCAGCAGAGTTTCAGCAGAACTGTTGTATCTGGCATGAATCTGGCGTGGTAGCACCTCAGCTCTGAAGTAGCCTTCTGTCAGTGATTGCTATCTGAGATTTTATGGTGTGCTTTGGAAGCATTCCCAGAGCCTTGGCATACCTTAGTCTGGAGGCATTCCTGGCACACCTGGCAGTCTCCTATGGCTGAGAGCTGCTTAGGTCTTTCAAGACAGCCCATAGATTAGATAAGAGGGTTCGGTGTGTGGAAATTGACTTGCTAATGTGCCTTCTGTGTAACAATAAAAAGAACTCCTAGGAAGAGTTCAGTCCTTGAGGGTGTGATCCCCCTGATGCTGAGAAGCAGAATTCTTCTGTCACTGGCTGTCTTCTCTCCAGTCAGTCTTCCAGTATCTTCAAGAATACAGATATTACCATGCTTGATTCATAAAGTGCTTGGGAATGAACCCAGGACTTCATGATTCCTAGGGAAGCACCCCTATCTACTGAGTGCATATCTCAGCCCTTCTGTTTAATTTTTGATTGCTGAAATAAATATTAATTTTAAAAATAGCCACCAATTGTAGATGTATAGTCCAGTTTCAGTTTAGTATCAAGTACTTATACTAATTGGGAAAAAGAATTTATGAATAAGAGAATCACAGTGTTCATGGTAGAAGAGGTACAACTGCCTGTAACTCTGGCTCTGTGGACCACAATACCATCTTCTGGTGTCCATTGGCACCTGGAGAAACACACATAAATAAATAGAATTAAAACTATTAACTACTTCTCTAGGGGATTAGATGCCCTATTCTGACATCTAAGGGCACCCTCCCCACAAACATGGCACCCCCACACACTTTAAAATTTACAAAAAAGAAAGTCCATGTCTTGAAGCTGCCCCCTGGGGATGGTGAGGAACAGCAGACACATCGGGACAACCTGCCTGAAGCTTTCTTCTCCTTCTCTGGATGTGTCATGTTGCTGTCATGGTGATGACAATCTCAGAGTGACTGAACAGCATCTCCATAGCCTATGTAGGAAAATGGGGGCTCATTTGATTTTCTCCTCATCTCCTCTGTGAGGGTCCATCCTGACACACTTGTGATTTTCTCCTCATCTCCTCTGTGAGGGTCCATCCTGACACACTTGTGATTTTCTCCTCATCTCCTCTGTGAGGGTCCATCCTGACATACTTGTGATTTTCTCCTCGTCTCCTCTGTGAGGGTCCATCCTGACACACTTGTGATTTTCTCATCTCTTCTGTGAGGGTCCATCCTGACACACTTGTGATTTAATCACCTCTGTGAGGGTTCATCCTGACACACTTGTGATTTTCTCCTCATCACCTCTGTGAGGGTCCATCCTGACATGATTTACCTGAAATGCTTTCTTACTTTCAGCCCTTTCCGACACGGAGATCACAGCCCAGTCAATTATCTTTATTTTTGCTGGCTATGAAACCACCAGCAGCACACTTTCCTTTGCCCTGTATTCCCTGGCCACTCACCCTGATATCCAGAAGAAACTGCAGGAGGAGATCGACAGGGCTCTGCCCAATAAGGTGAGAGGATGGTGTAGGAGGGAAAAGAAAAAGCCTTAAGGAAGACACCTTCTTGTCACCTCCAAAGGTGTGTGTGTGTGTGTGTGTGTGTGTGTGTGTGTGTTTGTGTGTGTGTGTGTGTGTGTGTGTGTGTGTGTGTGTGTGAGAGAGAGAGAGAGAGAGAGAGAGAGAGAGAGAGAGAGAGAGATACAGTGTGGGTGTAAAAGAAAGAGGGAGAGGGATAGAGGGGAAGTGTGTGTGTCTGTGTGTGAGAGAGTGTGTCTGTGTGGTCGTGTTTGTGTGTGTGTGTGTGTGTGAGAGAGAGAGACAGAGAGAAAAAGAGAGTGTATATGTGTGAGAGAGACAGAGAGTATTGAGTAAGGGTTAATGTGTGTATGTTGTGTGTGTGGGGTATATATGCATTTGTGTGTGTGTGTGTGTAAATTTGTGTGTTAGTAAGTAAGCAGTCACAACACTGAGCCATCCTTCCAATTCTGGTGATTTTTTATTTACATATTTGTATGTATGTATGTATGTATGTATGTACTTATGTATGTTATGAGTGTAAATATGTATGTGGGCACATGTGTTGCAACATGTGTGTGGAGGTAAAACAAAGGACAAACATGAAGGAATGTGTTCTTTTTTTGTACTACATGAGTTTTAAGGGTCCTAATCCTGTCAGGAGTCTCAGTGGCAGGTGACTTTGCTCTCTGAGATGTCTCAGCAGCCCTTGACAATGTTTAACAAGAGCACAAGCACTGGATTGTCCCAGCACCATTTAGAAATTAGAAAAGGGACAGAGAAGGAGAAATGGGCGATAAAACCTTGTTGTGACACAGGGCTGGTCCTGGTGTGTCTGTTCTCTAGGACCAGGCAAGCAGCATGCATACAACCTGTGTGATGTTAAAGACATGCATTTATCATACAGACCTCTGCAGGGTTCAGTGATGCTGCTGGATCTGCTGTGCTGTCCCAGCTGTGCACTGAGAGAGCCTAGCCTGGGCTTGCATGGGTTGACTCAGCTCTGTGCCATGATTCCCCCTCTCTATTTATGGTTATAGGAGAATAAGCCAAGGTGTGAGCCTTGGTGTCTAAATCTTGAGCCAAACTCTCTCTCTCTCTCTCTCTCTTTCTCCTCCCCCACCCCCACCCCCGTGTATGTATGTTTGTGTGTATAGGTTATAGACCTACATTGTGTACATTTCTAAATCTCTTTCTGCCATGTTTTATGATACAGGCTCTCTTACCAAACCTGGAGCTTAGAGATTGGTCAGGTTGCCTAGCCAGTGAGAACCAGGCATGCCCTGTCTCAGTCTACCTACTGCTGGGATCATAGATGGGTGCCACCGTTTTAGGCTTTATAAATGATTTGTATCTGAGCTCTCATCCTCAGGCTTGCATAGTACAAACTTCAATAACTGACCATTCAGGCTCCAAGTGACAGTTATTCTCCTTTGTAAGGAGCTTGTGAGATGGCACAATGATTAAAAGCCCTGGCTCCTCTTTCATAGGACCCATTCATATTTGAGTCCCCGCATGAAAATGGTAGCTCTCAACTGCTCTAACTCTAGTTACAGGAGATCTGATGCCCTCTTTTGGCTTCTGTGGGCACAGTACTCATATGGTGTACATAAACATATATAAAAAACTACATATATGAATTAAAACTACTCAAAATGCCTTAAAATGAATTGTAAGTACTAACTAAATCTTTTGAGCTGCTGAGCTTGACTTAGGGGCACTAAGAATTCAACACTAGCCACAGTTGAAAGTTAATCTAAAATCTCAGCACAAATCCTTTTCTTTCTTTCCAGGCACCTCCCACCTATGATGTCGTGATGGAGATGGAATACCTGGATATGGTGTTGAATGAAACCCTCAGATTATATCCCATTGGTGGTAGACTGGAGAGAGTCTCCAAGAAAGATGTTGAAATCAATGGTGTGTTTATCCCCAAAGGGTCAACAGTGATGATTCCGTCTTATGCTCTTCATCATGACCCACAGCACTGGCAACAGCCTGAGGAATTCCGCCCTGAAAGGTACCAGAACCGCATGAGCAGGGACCCACTCTGTACTCTGCAGGCCTGTGTATGCTGTGATGTCTCTTATAGGAGCATGGCCTGAATGTGATTTTGCATCCATTTGCATTCTGTGAGGAGAATGGCAGAGAAAGAAGCAAAGAGAGGAGAGGGGAAGTGAGATGGGAAGACAGTATGACTAATTAGATACAGAATGTTTTCCTCCTTCCTGAAGTAGTTAATGAGCCACTTAAGTGTGGGTCAGGAACCCACTTTTCCTGCAGTTGAAATGAGATGTGCTTTTCAGAGTTGGGACACCGCATCATCCCAAATGGATTTTTAGTGTTTAAAGGTGTAGTTCCTTTCTTGTTCCTCTGTATTTTTTGACAATGTCATGAATGGATAATGAATTCTGATCATTTTCACTTCACATTGCCTCTTCTCCCTCCCACTCACGTGGAATCCCTGTCTGTCTTCAACCAGTCCTCTTCATGTATTATGTATTTTTGGATTTTTTTGTGACTTGTGAGTTTACTTAGGGTTGCTCACATAAGCATAGGTGTAGGGGTTATATCCTGGAGAATGGTCAACTCACCAGTGGTTACACCATTGAAGAAAAACTTGTCCATCGTCCACCAAGCATTTTATTGTCAACAGCAACTTAGTGAGGTGGCATCTCATGAACTCTATTTCCCTCCCATAATGGAATGATGATGTGTCTAGTCTTGTGTAGGCAGCACACAAGGATGCTATGAGGTCATGAGTGCAATGGGCATGTCATGTCCAGAAGATAGTACTTCTCATCCATTTTGTACCCTGACTATTACACTTTTCTGCCCCTTCTGTGATGCTTCCTGAGCCTTGAAGGGGCTGAGCACTCCACTCCTCCTCCTCCTCCTCCTTCTTCTTTGATTTATTTATTTATTATATGTAATTACACTATAACTGTCTCCAGACACACGAGAAGAGGGTGTCAGATCTCATTACGGATGGTTGTGAGCCACCATGTGCTTGCTGGGATTTGAACTCAGGACCTTCGGAAGAGCAGTCAGTACTCTTCTATTTATTTATTTATTTATTTATTTATTTATTTATTTATTATTCATTCATTCATTTATTTATTTATTTATTTTTCAAGACAGGGTTTCTCTTTGTAGTCCTGGCTGTCCTGGAACTCACTCTGTAGACCAGCCTGGCCTTGATCTCAGAAATCCGCCTGCCTCTGCCTCCCAAGTGCTGGGATTACAGAACTCACTCTGTAGACCAGCCTGGCCTTGATCTCAGAAATCTGCCTGCCTCTGCCTCCCAAGTGCTGGGATTATAGGCGTGCACCACCATGCCTGGCTTGAGCAGTCAGTACTCTTAACCACTGAGCCATCTCGCCAGCCCTCTACCACCACTTCTCAGCACTGTGACCAGTCATGAGTTTCTGTGCTAACTGTCTCCCACTGCAAACGGAAGCTTTCTGACCAAGACTGGGATCAGCAGTAACTTTTGTGTGTAAAGATAAATATTTAGAAAGCATTTTGGTATCATGTCCAAGTAGCAAAACAACACTGCATTCTTCTCTATGATGTTTGCAGCTGTGGGTTTTTGAACAGATTTTCAGTGCTAGGCATTAATTTCCCCAGTGAACTGGCCCATCAACCAATCATTAAATGGTCAGTTTTCCCCTACCCCATAATACCAGTATTACACTAGTGTGTGCCTACACAAGGAGCAGTTTTTCTTTTTCTTTTTCTTTTTCATTTTTAAAAAAAATTTCTATATTCTTTGTTTACATTTCAAATGCTTTCCCCTTTCCTAGTTCCCCCCTCACCATATGTCCCATAAGTCCTCTTCCCTTCGCCCATTCCCCAATCATCCCCTCCCATTTCTCTGTCCTGGTACTCCCTATAATACTGGATCAAGCCTTTTCAGGACCAGGGCTCTCTCCTTCCTTCTTCTTGGGAATCATTTGATGTGCTAATTGTGTCTAGAGTATTCAGAGCTTCTGGGCTAATAGGAGCAGTGTTTCAAACAGCATTTATCTTATCTCATCCACATGGAGAGTCTTATAAGGAAAGGGAATTGAAAGGATCTTTAGTGTAAAATTCTCATAGCCAAATACCTGCAAGCAGAAATTCATTGAACCTTTCTCAAACTACCTGTGTGTTACTGGCTAGATGTCAAAAGGCAACTTCAGATGTGTAGCTTTATCCTTTGTTAACTTGTCATCTACTATTGTGTCACCAGGTTCAGCAAGGAGAACAAGGGTAGCATTGATCCTTATCTATATCTGCCCTTTGGAAATGGACCCAGGAACTGCATTGGCATGAGGTTTGCTCTCATGAATATGAAACTTGCTCTCACTAAACTTCTGCAGACCTTCTCCTTCCAGCCTTGCAAGGAAACACAGGTGAGGGAGAAAACTATCTCTATAAACAGTGTTTTATGCAAGACTTTTTCCAACTGAAGGTTCTATGTATAAAAATAATAATGCGTGTTTGAGGTCTAACAATTTGATTTTTGGCCATCTGAGCTATTTGTATCCAGGTATTAAAAGCTCTTTGTTCTAGGTCTGTATAGACTAGAATTTAGCATTATGAAGAGTAAGAGGAGACCAGTGTGAAATCTAGTCATGTCCACTGGAGATTGGGTATGTCATGTGCCATGCAGAGGTGCAATGGTCACGTCTTCAGTGTTTGTTGTGTGTTGTCCTCTTCTTCAATAGGTCACAGAAGCCCTCCTTTCACAGTCTTTTCAACCCATGTATGTACATTAGATTTACAGAAGAGCTTCAAAACTCATATGGGGTCTGGGATGTTCTCAGTTGGCAAAATGCCTGCTAGTTGTGCACTAATCTCTGGTTCTAATCCCCAGAACTACACAAACAAGCTGTGATGGTACATACCTGTAATCCCTCCACTCAGGAGTTAGAGAATAGAGGATCAGAATTTCAAGTTATCCTTGGCCACTTAGTGAATATGAAGCCAACATGGGCTGTGTGTCTCAAAAAGAAACCAGAAACTCAAGATGCCTTGTCATTTCTGCAATCCTAAAACAATTCACCCAAAGTGTGGCTTTAAAAGCTCATCTCTGATTTCTCATGTCATACTAAGTTGAGAATTATTATTTTAAAAGACAATTTCTTTGTCTCATGAGATTGCTCAGTGGTTAAGAGCATCTTCTGCTCTTTAGAAGGACTTGTGTTCTGTTTCCAGAAGTCACATAATGGCTCACAACCATGTGTAATTCCAGTTCCATTTAATGTAAATATTATATCTTATATACATAATAGCATAATAGTACCTTGTCCAGGAGAGTAGATATACAGAGGACAACCAGAATTGCAGTTTTCTCTCTGAATGGCATTGATGAAAACAGCAGAAATGTTCAGAAAAGTTCTGTCGCCTTAGATGTTTCCAAACCTACTTCAATAAGACTTCTTAAATACTTTAACCTCCCTTCCGGGCCATCATGCACCAAAGGTAGTGGAAAGGAAAAGTTAATATGGCAAAGGGAAATGTGAACCTGTTTAGAAATAGTTCTTTGGGGTGATTCCAACCTTTAATGTCAAGATATCAACAGTTGAGTTCACAGAAATCAACTGAGGTAGCTCATGGCACAGCCTCATGGTTTCTTCTGGACTGATCCAGAGGGTCTGTCAATCAGCTGAGTCCTTGGAAGCAGCAAGAAGCCTCTGGAATATCCCAAGTAGTTCTTTGGTGTGTTTCTCTCTATGAAGCCACGATAAAAGGTGATCAGTGAAGAAGGCAAGGTGAACCAATGCCACAGTGATGTTCATTGTCTGCTGGGTTATAGTTATTCCCTCTCCAAACATCAGGTGTCCTGTCAAGCATCCACTCTAGCAAAACATCACAGGCCCTTTGTCCAGGAAGCTTTCAGAAAAACATCACGGGTCTGTTCTGAGCAAACCATCCTCCCTCCCATATCTGCCTCAGCAAAAACATCCTCTCATACTACATGGCTCTGATGGTCCACTCTGGCTTCTCAAGAATTCACACATGGTATATATACAAAGTGCAGGGAAAACACTCCTATACATAAACTATAAGTCTTTTTAAATTTGTTTGTTATGATGAACTTCAACCTGGGACATTGTGATTATTCCGCTCATTTCTCAGGAACCTGCTCCAGAAAATAGGTAGCTGTCATATTTCCATACAGTATGTATCTTTATTCTCCCTTTTATTCTGCTCTCATACTTCAGGTCCTTGTTCACTCTCCAAGTGAATCTTCTTCTTAGGTTTCTGTCCTTACTTACTCCGTGTTCAACTTTTGGTCCTGTAGGCTGTTTTTATCACCTGTATATCATTAAAACCTCCAGTTGTTTTATGTTTGGTCTCTCTGTATTGAAGGATATTCCCTCTCTTTTGTATATCACCTCATATTATACTTTTCCCACACTCCAAACAGTTCTTTGAGGAGAGTTTTTTTCACATTGAATACCTGGTAAATGTCTGAAAATATGGCTTACAGTTATAATATTATTCCATAAAAACACTCATTTAAAAATTAGTATTATTTATATAAGTATTTACATGTATATCTTTATTGTACTTCTCCACCAAAATCATGTATATAGGACTTAAAATTGTAAATGAGTAAAATAAGCCATTTAGAAAAAGCATTTACATTGATTGCATTTTCATGAATATCTTGTTCTTGTTTCATGTAAAGTCATGGGTTAAATGACAGGACTTGTGTATTTAGCGTGTGGCTTCTCTTTATTGATTGGAGTTTTTTTTTCTGGAAAAGGGGACAGAAGTGTTTATTCTTTGATCCGTTCCTTAAGACAGTTGTATAGCTTTATCTACACACAACCCCACTTATTTTAGTACTTTATCAGTAAAGCATTTATGTTATGCACAGGGATTTAGACAGACAAAACACAGTTCTTGTTTTGAGACCCCATAGCAAACTTGGTGTAAGGTAGATGCTCTTTCAAGCTCGAGTCATCTTAAAGTTGACACTTCTCTGTCTCCATGACAACATTGCTCCCCTCCCTTTTCCTCTGACTAGAAGATTTGTCTATTGGAAGCTTTCCCCATTCATTACTAAAGAGAATGATGCTAAAAAATTATTGAAAACGCTGTGGAGTCAGACATTCCCATTCACTACATCCTTGGAAGCCAAGAATAGATGCTAGAAAAGCAAGTAACATATGTCTTTTCCAGAAGACTTGCCCTAAACATGCTGACTGTAGTGGTGATACATAATCTTGGAGCTGAGGATTGCTAATAGAGTTGAAATGTATCATTCCATGGTTACCTTGCAAGTTTCAAAACCAAAAATAACTTTTCATGACTTAAAAAATTAATATGACATAAAGACTAAGAATAAGGATAAAAATGTGAAACTCATTTGTTTTACTTTAAATCAGCACAATATTAGTATAAACCAGCGTGAGTTTGTTTCTGGTTGTGAACACAGTAGATTCTTAATTACCATTTTGCATAATGTGTGTTTGGATGCATACTCTCACCACCAAAGTGAGACAGCTTGGAGAAAAAGGAAGTGAAAACATGTGACGTAAAAATGCAGCTTTTTTTGTTGTTTCTGCATTGCATATTATCCCTAACACTGTTTTTTTACTTTTCTTTTGGTGATGTTGTTTCATTCACTGGTTCTCAATAGTCTTCTTCCCCTGTTGCAGATACCTCTGAAATTAAGCAGACAAGGACTTCTTCAACCAGAAAAACCCATTGTTCTAAAGGTTTTGCCTCGGGATGCAGTCATAACTGGAGCATGACTTTCCCTCAAGGAGTTCTGCTGAGTCCTTCAGGAAGGCGGAGTCTAAGAACATTGGACACTTACTTTCACCATGAATAAAATCCAGATGAAAATGGGGCTTAATTGATTGGTGTTGATGCGTGGTTAAAGATTCAGTACATCCACTGAGCTTTCTCAGTGTCTATACAAGCTGCCATCAATAGAAAGGAGATGAGTAAGTCAGTGACAGCACAGGAATTTCCCCTTCACTGGTTCTCATGGGATCATCTCCATCCTCACCTTGTTGTCTCTGTTAATTTCTTTTGAGCTCTTTTGTTAGTAGGCATACGTTTGTAATCAGATGTTTTAGTTGTGATATTCTACAATAAATGCTGCATGGAAAATGTAAATAAATGCTTCTTTAAAGATACTCACTTTAAAAGTGTTTTTGTAATCTTTGGGAGCCTCATAGAATATATTTTGATCATTTTAATTCCTTTCCCTCAACTCTTTCTAGATTTTATCCCATCTCAATTCCCACTCACTTTTTCTTCTCTCACACTATTTTAAACCAAACCCAACCCAACCCAACCCAACCCAACCCAACCCAACCCAACCCAACCCAACCCAACCAAACCAAACCAAACCAAACCAAACCAAACCAAACCAAACCAAATCTGTGTAGTCCACTTTGTGTTGGAGAGCTATTCCTGGGTGTGAGGCCTACCCTGGAGTGTAGTTCATATATCCAGTGTCACTCCTTGGAAGAAAGCTGACCTTTCCTCTGTCAGGAGCTTTCAGCTGACCATACCTCCTTGGCTAGGGGCGGACCTTAAACTCCTCTCAGCTAGGATTTTGTTGGCTTGAACTTGTGCAGATTGTGTGAATTTTGTCACAGCCTCTATGAGTTCATATGTGTACCTGACATGTTGTATCTGGAAGTGCTATTTCCTTAAAGTCAACCGCTACCTCTGGCTCTTACAATCTTTCTTCTTTCCATTTTTTTGTAGATCTCTGAGCTTTGAGGCAAGATGTATGATCTAGTCATCCTACTTAGAATTGTGCATTCCAAAGTCTCTTTTTGTTGACAAGTTGTAGGTTTTCTTGTTAACTACTGAAGAAGCTTTTCTAATGAGTGATACACTAGTCTATAGATATGGCAGTATTTCATTAGAATCTTTTTATTGCTGCATCCATTTAATATGTTAATATAGTAGGTTTCTTCCTAGGATACAGGATGTATCTAGTCTCAGGTTTGTGACCTCATAGACTATAATTTATAGGTTCTATCTCATGGAGTGGGCCTGACATCCAAATAATAAAGTGATTGGTTACTCCCATAACATCTGTGCCATAGTTGCTCTATCTAGTGGGCATGTCTTTCAGTCAAGTAATTATTGTAGCTCAGAGGTTGACAGTCGGGTGAGAATAATGATTACTTTTCCAATCCAGTATTGTGTATAGTACCTTCCAGTTCTGTGAACGTGACCCAGTGACCTAAGGGCTTAACATATAGTAACAGGCAAAATATATGCATGAACCAAGGAGAATAAGACATAAAATATTTTTACAAAATATGATAAGACATTTTATTCCTGGAGAATTTCACATGTGTACACAATATATTTTGTTCGTATACATCCCCTACTCTCCCCTCAAGTTCCTTTGAATGACCCCCAAAGCCATCTGCCCCCAAATTTATATCTTCTTTTCTCTTTATAACCCACTAAGTCTAATTAGTGCTGTCCATATGTGCACAGATTGGGACCATCCATTGGAGCAGAGGTTACTATCTTGGGCTGTGTCCTTGGAAGAAAAAGTGACTCTCCTTCCTCTGGCAGCCATCAACTATCACAAGCTCCACAGCTATGCGGTGAAGGCTCAAGTGTCCCGGCAGCCCCTGTTGGGATGTCGACTGCCTTGATCTTGGGTGGGTTGTGCAAGTAACCATAGCTTCTGTGACTTCATGAGTGTAAAGTTGTCATGTCTATCAGACACCAGAGAACTAAATATTTCTGGCCTTCAGTGCTTTTGTTTGCTTTTCCTGTGGTGATTTTGTTTTTATGTTTTTTTTTGTTTTGTTTTTTTCTCCGTAACATCCTATGACAGTTGATCCCCTCCTTCCCCCAGACTGACTACTTCTGGAATTCTCTAGAAGCCACACCCAGAGGCTCTTTCCAGAGAGGTTTAATGGAGGAGGGGAGACCCACCCTGAATCTGACCAGTACCATCCCATGAGCTAGCTAGTGTTCTTGACTGGTTAAAAAGTCAGGTGAAGGCACAGTATCAGGATTCATCTTTCTCTGCTTAACTGATTGAAGAGGCAATGTGACCAACCACTTCAGACACCTGTCCCTATTCCCTACCCACCATGATAGACTAAACCCTTAACCAGGAGCCCAGATAGACCTGTCTTCTGTCAAGTGTGCTTTTCCCAAGTATTCTGTCATAGCAATTGGAGAAGTCACCAACAAGTGCCTCCCTCACATCCTCCTGGTGGGCCTTGATTTCTTAATATAACAATTCTCACTGGGATAAGATGGTATCACCACACAATATGAATTTGAGTTTCCTCAAAGGTGTGTGGTATTGAACCATTTTTCCCTAAAATGTTTAATGTGTTTTTGCAGTTTATAGAAGGATTTGTTTAAGTCATTCATTTATTGATAGGATGATTTGGGAATGTTTAATCTTTAGAGCTCCTGGATCCTAGATAATAATCTGCTAACTGATGTAGTTGCAGTCTGTCTCTCAGAAGGCTTCCTTTCTGACAGAGTGTGGTCTCCCTTTCATGTACTCTGTTGATTCTTTAGATTGTATTGTTTATTGGATTTCTTTTCAGAATGTTCATGCCTTCACCCACATCTCCTGACCAACTGCCAATGCCTTCTCTGCACCCATTTTCATAACCACCCTTTCACAAAATATCCAGAACCCATTTGCTTTGACTTCTGTTACTCCAAAGAAAAAGAGTAAGACATACAAGCTGGTATAAAACTGTGGAGGGATGGGTGTATGTATGTATGCATGTATGTTTATATCGATTGATAGTTGGGTGGATAGTTGGATGACTAGTGATAGTAGATATGAATGGCTGGATGAGTAGGCAGATGGGTGGACAGGTGGGTGGGTGGACAGATGGGTAGACAGAGAGCATACAGACATCATGGGTGTGAGTGATGGCCACAATACCACATGCTTTCTCAACACCGGATTGTTAATACCACTTTAGATTCCATTTAAAACCTCATTGATAATACCGCCAGATAAAACACAACCTTCCTTCATAAAATTAAAAAATTCCTTTCTACTCTGCCTGGTATACTGCCTCTAGTCTTTATTCAAAGACACCTAAATTCAAAGGTATCACATATTTCTGTTGCAAGTATTACAAAGGTTTCATGCCTGTTGCCATCCTATATGCATAACAATTTTGATGTCTTAAAAATGTACCCAGATTAAAAACAAAATCCATTATCCAATGGCGACTTAGCAAATAAAATGTAAGCACCCAAACTCATGGCCTCTGAACTCATTTGGCTTGTGTGCAGTGATGTGCACACTCAGGCATCTTCTATCCACCCACCACCCATCCATGCATCCATTTGGACACCAATCTACCACCTAACCATCTAGTCACTCACCAGTCCACCCGTTCATCCTAATTATCCATTCACACACCTACGTGTCCCAGATCTCCCCACTAACCTTCTCTCTACCTGTCTACCCATCTGTCCACCCACCCACCTATCCACCCATCTGTCCACCCACCCACCTATCCACCCATCTGTCCACCCACCCACCTATCCACCCATCTGTCCACCCACCCACCTATCCACCCATCTGTCTACTCATCCTGTCCTTCATATCTTCTTATTCATCCAACTATCCACCCAACTTTCCATCAATATAAACATACATATAATACATACATACATATATACATACATACATACACCCATCCCTCCATCTATCCTCTATACAATTAAAAAACACCATGTCAGATACTCAGCTAAAATACATTAGGAACACTAAAACTGGGGACAATTTAAAACAACTTCAAGATCTATAGATATAAGTTTAAGCATGAAATTTATAGAAATCAAATATGCTATTAACTTTTAGTAGGTAAATTTAAAACAGGAAAACCAAAAATTTAAACTTTTTACTTTGCTCTCCTTTTGTAAAGTAATTTATTAGGAGAAACTTGGAGTTAAATTTTAGGGTAAATTAGATTTGCTGAAAAGATACTTTCAAATAATCTAAGTGGACATTAGCCATTTTCCATTCTTTTAAAGGTTTCAGAATACAAAGGGCAAAAATGCTCCCTTTGGCTATAAAATCAAACCAAAACTAGTTTATCTTCTGAGATACAGACCAGTCTGAGGGAGGCTTTTTCTGAACTAATGTTCTCTGCTCGGAATTTACTCTGCTTTATATCTATTTGAAGAAAAACAAAACAAAATAAAACAAAGCAAAAACAAACAAAACAGGACCACACAGAGTATCCAATGCACATGACCACACCATTTTTTATGAGAATGATGGAGATCCCAACTCAGGTCCCTATACTTTCTCTGCAGGCGCCATACTGACAGCACCCCCAATCCCTCATCTGTACTGTTTGGTGGGTCCCTCACCCCTGCACAGGGACATTCACTTAATCATTCCCCTGCGGTCCATAGTAATTGGGTGGATGTGTAATTGGGTGGATGTGCAGACTGATCTCCATGCTGCCAAATTCAAATGGTATCATCCTCTAAGCCGTGACCCCACAGATGACAGTTAAACCCCCTGCCACCATCACTGGTGGCTTCTGCTCCTTCTCCAGTCTCTGCACTGCACAGGTCTCCATTGTTCACCCAGGAAGCCTGTCTCCAACCTGCAGCCTGTGTCAGTTTCCCTCAACCTGGCTATTGGATCCTTGGTTCTCCAGTCCTCAGAGCCAGTGGACACCCCAGCTCAGGGACTAGATGAACTATACAGCTCAATCCTTGAGACAGGGACTAACCTGTTGTATAGAAACTTTTCCCAAGCAAAATGGTGGCCAGTGATGGTGTGTGTGTGTGTGTGTGTGTGGGGGTCCTCCATCTTCAGAGCCCACACGGGCTGCCTTAGACCCTGGAAGGGGCCTGGGCAATGATCAATATCCTCTAAATAGTCGCTGGCATCTCACATGCCCAGGATGAGGACTGCTGGTGACTCCTGGATTTGTCCCATGGAGTGTTCCCTATACCTAGTGAGCATTAAGATTATATGCAAACCATTCCCCACAGACGAAATGTGTACAGTGTGCATGGGCTCAGCCTGGTCATTTGTTATCACCCCTGGAATTGGGGGAAAGCCCAGCAATTGTCTATGATAACCATGTTAGAACGTGGTGCAGTGTGTCCACACAGCGTTGGGTTAAGGGATGGAGAGAATGGTGAGCACCATTACAGTCAAGTTGACTTTCTCTTCTGCATGGTTCTGATGTCCAGTTTGACCAGGGAGAAGCCCAGAAAGTAGGGACCTCTGTCCATGAGCCCCGATGTGGCTCATCTATAATCTGTGTGTCCCTACCTGTTAGGGGTACTGCTGAGCCCAGGACCTCCAGGTCACAGTCACATAGTTTACATTGTTCACTGCTGTTGGTATTTGCCCATTTTCTGCCACATCACTGGCTTACTTTCCCTGATTCCAGGGTGGCCAGCGAGGGTTTCATTCCTGTCATTGACCTGTTTGTCTCAGAGATGCAGTTCACAAGTAGATATGAGTACATTGTACACTTAGGAAATGAACTATATCATTTAAGATGAGTAAACAGATCATTTTTATTAATATCCAAACATAAATAAAAATTCAACAATGTACTGGCTAGTTTGGTGTGTCAACTTGACACAGGCTGGAGTTATCATACGAAAAGGAGCTTCACTTGGGGAAGTGCCTCCATGATCCAGCTGTGGGGCATTTTCTCAATTAGTGATCAAGTGGGGGAGAGCCCCTTGTGGGTGGTACCGTCTCTGGGCTGGTATTCGTGGGTTCTATAAGAGAGCAGGCTGAGCAAGCCAGGGGAAGCAAGCCAGTAAGGAACATCCCTCCATGGCCTCTGCATCAGCTCCTGCTTCTGACCTTCTTGAGTTCCAGTTCTGACTTCCTTTGGTAATGAACAGCTGTGTGGAAGTGTAAGCTCAATAAACCCTTTCCTCCCCAACTTGCTTCTTGGTCATGATGTTTGTGCAGGAATAAAAACCCTGACTAAGACAAATTGGTACCAGTGTAGTGGGGTATTCCTGTGACAACCTGACCATGTTTTGGGGAGGACTGTGGAAGGACTTTGGAACTTTGGGCTAGATGGTCCATTCAGTGATGAGACCTCTGTGAGATGTGGAGGAGCTTGGAAGATTATGTTGAGAACAGTGCAGAAGATGGAGGCCTGGCTTGTGAAGTTTCAGAGGGAAAATTAAAGACTCTTATCAGGGCCATGAAGATTCTGTGGTTTTGATTAGCTGGGGCTGAAGAATCAGCTGTGAGTAACAAGATACCAAAACTATTAAAGTCAACCTTTGTGTTACTGGGACTATTGATGCTGGTTAGCTGGAGCTAAGAAATTAGCAGTGATTAAGAAGAAACCAGCATCACTGAGATGAAATCTTCTGGTAACTGTTTTCTGAGAGCACAGAGGGTGTGTTCCAGATAGCCAAGGTTGTACATTGTGCTGTAGCAGGACTTGGTACTGTGTAAGAGTCACCCAGGTGGTACTGGTTTTGAAGGCATGAAGGCATCATGAAGAACAGCTGAGGCTTGGTACTGTGAGAGGCCATGGAAGGCCATTGGTGAAAGTGTACCCTCAGTTGTAATTGATGGCCCAGGACTGAAGGGGTCATGCAAAAGAGTTGAGGCTTGGAGATGCCAGTACTATGCGATGACCACCAAGGACAGCAGCAGCAGTGGAGTACAGGCAGCTGGAGCCTAGAAGACAAGGTGTGTGCTACAACGGGAAGAGCTGGAGAAGTGACTCAAGCCCTTGGAGGAGCCCAGAAGATTGTGAGTTGGATCCCAGACATTGAACCACTGGAGTTTGAGTTTTGCGTTTGATTGTGACTGTGCCCTGATATTTTTCCCTCTTGAAAGAAGGTATTTTAGTGGAGCCCACAGTTCAGAGACTTGAATTTTTAAAACACTTTGAATTTTAAGATACTGGACATTTTAAGGGGATTGAACTTTTAATATGTAAAGACTGTGGGACGTTTTACATTATTGAGATCTTGGGGATGAATAAGAAAGTAAGGGTTGAGGCTTAATAGTGATATGTTGGTGTGTCAAGTTGACAAGGGGTCAATTGTACTGGCTAGTTTGGTGTGTCAACTTGACACAGGCTGGAGTTATCATAGGGAAAGGAGCTTCACTTGGGGAAGTGCCTCTATGAGATCCAGCTGTGGGGCATTTTCTCAATTAGTGATCAAGTGGGGGAGAGCCCCTTGTGGGTGGTACCGTCTCTGGGCTGGTATTCTTGGGTTCTATAAGAGAGCAGGCTGAGCAAGCCAGGGGAAGCAAGCCAGTAAGGAACATCCCTCCATGGCCTCTGCATCAGCTCCTGCTTCTGACCTGCTTGAGTTCCAGTCCTGACTTCCTTTGGTAATGAACAGCTGTGTGGAAGTGTAAGCTCAATAAACCCTTTCCTCCCCAACTTGCTTCTTGGTCATGATGTTTGTGCAGGAATAAAAACCCTGACTAAGACAAACAACATATGAAAGAAAAAAATCAAACAAATAAAAGGTGATACTTTATTTAAAAAAATAACAGCTTAGGCGGAAACCACTGCTGGGTCCAAGTCAGCAGATCATTTTCCTAGCTATATGTCCATTTCAGGCAGAGGGAAAAAACACTCTGGATCACCTAAGCGCACAACAGAAGACAGAAATATGTGCTCAAAAGCTGAAACATTGGCAGCCCTATCTGCAGACACATCTGCAGCCATATCTGCAGACACATCTGCAGACACATCTGCAGACACATCTACAGGTGACTGTGTATCAGGTGATGTGGGCAGAGCCTGATCTGAAGTTGGAAGTTGCACTGGACCAGCTTCTGGCTCAAAGGGTTCCACAACTGTTGTTTCTAAGAGCTCAGTGTCCTCTCTGGGTGGCAGGTCTCCCTGTGGCTCTGCCACAGAAGCAGGCCTCACAGCTCTTGCATCACTGAGGCGTCCTGCACTGGGGGCTCTGCTGGTGTTGTTGCACAGGCTAAGGGGAGAAGGAGAAGGGATTTCAATGAAGGCCTAGAATGGGGTGAGTTTCCAAGATGGCATTGATGGTCAAACAAGACCTTTTCATGCCAGAGTATCCCCGCTCCTCTACTCACAGTGGGACTTCTTACCTGACTGTTGTGCAGCCCCGACTTCCGGCCAAAGCTCTAGAGAATTCTCTGGTGGAACCCATCACCAAAACTCCGCCCTACCTTGCCAGGCAACCCACCCCAGGCCTCCTCACCTTTCTCAAGCTTTAGCTTTTTGGCCTCCTCCTCCTCCAGAACTGAGAGAAGCTCCGTGGCTCGGGCATGTACTTCTGGGGAAGGCACATTGAGCTTCACGTAGGTCATTAATCGCCTGACGACGGCCATGTCTGGGTCCTTACAAAAACTATCAGGAAATTTCTCAAACCAGCGGGATAGAAAAGTGAATATGTCGCTGTGGGGAAGAGGAGGATGGAGGGAAGTGGAGTCAGCAGCCTGGCCTTGCTTCACCAGAGAGCCGTGGGCCACATCAGGCGAGGCAATTGCTGCCAGCCTGCCTACTCATAGGCATAGTGTTCAGGGGTGTGAGGTTGTGTGGAGAGGGCTCCAGACACATTCTGTCCCTTGGAGGAAAGATGGGGCTAGGCTTTAATGGCGATGGACTCAAACAGGGCCCTTCAGATTTCATCCTTCCCTCTGTTCCGCTGAACCAGGGAGCCCATTGGAGACCTCCATTTTTATCCACCAGCAGGTGACCTCTCAAGCACCATCTCTCTAGTGGTGATCCCCAAAGCAGGGCACCTTTCAAGTGTTTAGCCCTCAGCCCTAACCCCAACTACCCCACGGTACAGATAGGTCCTTACCTTCCTCCTTCCTGCCACACACACCACAGATGGGCCCTTACCTCCCTCTTCCCCGATTCCCCAGCTCCACCCTCCTCCCCACATCCCACTGCACAGATGGTCTCTTACCTCCCATTCACCTGAAACCCACTCACCTCTTTGTTTGCTGGTCCTCCACGCAGTCAGGCTGGAAGGATGCATACCTGTGGCATTCCATGAGGGTGTCACCCTTAAGGCCTTGTTTCCCCAACATACTAAAAGATCTACAGGGAGCTACTTGAATCTGAAGAATCTAGAAAGGGAGCAGGGATCATGGGCACTCTCTGCACTGATCTGACTTCCATGCTGAGGTCCTGGGTCATGAGATGTTCACACAATGGGTGGAAGCCTCACTGTTCCCTGCTAAGGCTCTTGCTGGATTCCAGGCTTCTTGAATGCTCCCCCAGGGACCCTTGTGTGGTTCCATTAATCCCTTATAGTTCTGATAGGTCCTAGAACCTTTTATACAAATGAGGAAACAGCTCTACCCAAGGCACAAGGAAGGGTAGTGTTTGACACTCCCTGGGAACAGTGAAAGACACAAACCAGAGTACCCCACTCCCACATGTGGCCATGTCATTTTGCAGGCTCAGATCCAGGACCAACACTGCCAGGGTACAATAAACCTTGTTCTAAGGGATCACAGAGGCCTGAAGAAGAACAGAGCCATCCTAAAACCCATGTTGGCTGTAGCCACTCACATTGTCATTATCAGGTCCAGCACCTCCCAGGTGGTAACATACTTGTGGTAAACGGTAAGAAAAATGCTGATCGAGAGGTGGTCGTTGTACCGAACTGCAGTTGGTAAATACTCTACCATTTGTTCAATATATTCTGTGGTTCTGTAGTTGAACCTGGGGGGCTTAGGCAGAGAGCCTGGCTTCTTTTTATTCTGAGGACAGACCTAGGAAGGCAAAGGTGTTTACATGTAGAAACTCTGAGAGACATCAGCAATCCACTGAAGAGCGAGCATAAAAGAATGTTCCTTAGTTTCTGACAGGAACACACACCCAGGCAGGGACCTCAGAGAATCAGGGGGACCAACCAGAAAGTTCCCTGCTAAAGGCTCTCGCCTGTTACCTCAGGATTCCTGTGGGATACACGCCAGCACTTTGCCAGAGGGCGTATCCAACGTCTCCAAATGTGGCCAAGGCGACCACTCTTGGTTTCTTTTTGGTCAGAGCCACTGGAAGTCCAGAAACAAGAGAACATCCTTCTGTCTCAAACACGTCCAGACAAGTAGTCAGGTAAGGCTACTGTTGGCCTCTGGTAACCTGGTAACCAGCATTCTGTGTTCCATCTGGACCGTTAAGCAAGTGAGGTCACTTCCTGAGGTCCTCCAGTGTGAGCCCCTCATTGTAGGCTTTCTCTAGTGGTTACCAGTACTGCAAATGTCTGTCCTTTCTCCTTCCATGTGTACAATTTGACACAGTGGTGTCCATAAGCTCATATCAGTACACTGTCCTGGGAAGCCTGGCTTCAGGGTGACCCTCAGGTTTGAGAAGGCAGGCAGAAGTTTCCAAACCATCCCCTCTGTTCCACAAGCATCCCAGAAAAAAGCATTTTCCACTTAGGGTCTTCTCACCATCCTTACCTGCTCCCTGAAGATGGGTTTCCTAGTATGTCATCATGTGTATATAATCACCGATGTCCTATACCTTGGAAACATCTTAATAGTGTTTCAAGAGGTAAAGGCACACATGAGCACTTGTGGCCATGCACACACACATTTGTACACAAAAGGATAGACACACACACACACACACACACACACACACACACAAGCCCAGTGGCACACAGATCTTCCATTTATCTATGCCCAGGAACATGTCAGTGTACAACAGGCCATTCTAGGTGGGCATAAATAGGTTAGTGTTGGGGTAACATACTTTAGTAAAGTGTATGTGTTCATTTTTTCATGTGACTTTGTCTTAGGGGAGTGGGCAGGGCTCCTCTATTTTTTTTTGGTGTCCTAGTGTTTGTCCCCCTTGGCTTCCACAGGCAACAGAGTGCTTCTTCTTTGTTCCCAGACAATAGGTGACTGGGTTCTGGTTTGCAGGGTGTCCCATATGCAATGCTCAAAACAACATCCCCTACCCCGAGGAAAAACAATGCACTAACATTAAGACTCTGGAAGAGTTTCCACATCCTAAACCTTTGATGAGTACTTTAAAATATATTCATAGGTAAGTCTCAGATTGTTGAAGGGAAATGAAAAAAGTAATCCTTCTGTGCAAAAACAAAGAAGGAAGGAAAAGAGGAGTTGGTAGTTCCTAGATGTTATAGAAATATCAAAAATTCTTATTGGCATACAGAGCATGAGACTGTCTTGGGAGGAAAATGGGATCAATGGAGTCCAATGGGGACAGAAGGATGTATCATTGTGAGCCACCTGGTGGGCTCAAGGAATTGAACCCAGGTCCTCTGCCCTAGCAGCCAGTGCCCTTAACAGCTGAGCCATCTCTCAGGACCATTTCTGGAGATTTAGTGTTCAGAGTCCCCCATGGTAGAAATCACAACAGTGTCCAGTCCTACCCAGGAGAAAGTTTACAGCTGGGTTATTGGATATAACATGGTAGTGAGTGTCATTAATTTCTTTCTCCTTAATTCAATTATTATATCAAAACATCATATATTATCAACCTGAGGTGATGACCATACCTATTCTGTGAGAGCTCATTGGGGATTGATAGAATTGATCCCAGGATACAGGTGGGCTTCCCACCAGATGAGGTCTCAAGGGTCCAAAGTCTACAAACCTTGGGCCTGCCTAGGGGCTCTATATTGTCTGCCAGCTGGGAGGGCTGTGGTCTGGCTTCCCTACAGCATGGCGGCAGAGACCCAGCAGAAGGCCTTTCAGAGCCTGGCCTTAGAAGCCATTCATGCAGTGTGGCAGTAACAAAAACCCAACAGGCTGGGGGTTGGGGGGAAGCACAGTACTCCTGGTCATAGGCCATAGAAAGTTCTAGAACAAATGATTTGTCCAGCCTACTCTGGTTATACTAATGGAGCCTGACAAACTTTGGAGAACATATTTTTTTTAATTTTAACTAAGGTTTCATAAATTGTGCACCTTGGAAATTGTACAAATTCTCTCCCAGCAGCAATGTGAGGAGGGATAAATATCTTTAACAACAGGTTAATTTTCAAAAATGGACTGTGTGCCTGTGAGCCTCCTCCCAAGAATAGGATGCTGCATCGTGTAGCCACTAGAGAGCGGTGGTTCTCCATGAACGCACAAGGATTGCCTACCTGACTTCTGTGCTATCACCTCAGTGACATTTCAGATAGGGATGGGGTTTGGGGGGTTACTGCAGTGAGCTCAAGAGAATAGGATTTGGGGCAGGGGCTTCATTCCTATTTCCGATGCCCTTGATAGGCAGTGAAGATAAAACCAGATAATGTAGCTTTCAGGTTATCTTATTCTCTGCAGAGCAAGGGGCCCTGCTGCTGTGAAATTTGCCAATCCCATCTCCTGCACAAGCATGGGCCAAACCAGGACTGACAGTTCCTTTCCTGGGGCAGAGGCTGTAGAGGGTAATTAGTGGGAGTTCGTCAGAGGCTCATTTTCAGACAGCTTCAACTTTACCTAGGAATGCTGGGGCATGTCCCATATTCAAGGGTATCTAAGCCCCTTGTGTATTCCCGGTGGGCCTGGATTATAGTTTGGAGTTGCATTTTTTAACCAAACAACATATTTTGAGTCTAGGGGAGTCCTACTTGGGTCGCTGAAAATGTAAACTTTTCCTACAGGGAGTTCAGGGAGAGGCAGTAACCAGTCATCTACAGACTTCAAGAGGTTATTGGGGTAAATGAGAGAGAGAGAGAGAGAGAGAGAGAGAGAGAGAGAGAGAGAGAGAGAGAGATGCTCCTGATCCAACTGTAGCCTCCTTCTAAGGGCCATTTGAAGCACAGTAAATTTATTCTTCAATTCTAAGGTCTACTACTTGGAAATTAACTAATAAGGTTGAATTTTTTCTAAATCAAACATGAATCTGGGTTAAGGTATTTTTGTAAACGGAGACTGAAGTTTCCTTCAATGTGCAGCAGTATTTTAATATACCCAAGGTTGGGTTTATTTTTCTCATTGCATTAGAATTTTTGTTTCCGTCTGGACCTAGCATCCAGAGGTACAGAGACACTTCTTAATCCCAAGAGTTATAGTCACATTTTTAGCTTGAATGATGTGTTGAGGTTGGCTGGGAAACAGCTCAGTGGTTATGGTCATCTCCTGCTCTTCCAGAGGAGCTGAGTTCTTTCCCAGAGTCTATGTCAGCTGGCTCACAAGCACCTGAAACCCAGGCTCCAGGGGATTGGGTGCCCTCCTCTGGCCTCTGTGGGTACTGCACTCATGTGCACATACCCACACAGACCTCACAAGTACACATATTAAAAATCTTCAAAAAAATAGTGTTGAATATTATCATTCTCTTCTTCAGGGAAAATCACCCCCAAATTACATAAATCATTTATTTTTCATTCAATTGTGTTCATTTCTTGTTATTTTCCCAATTCATTGTTCCTAATATTTATTCTTCTTTTGAACATTTCCTGGCATCAAGTCATCAAAATGGGAACTTTCTTAGTCAGGGTTTCTATTCCTGCACAAACATCATGACCAAGAATAAAGTTGGGGGGTAAAGGGTTTATTCAGCTTACACTTTCACATTGTTGTCATCACCAAAGTAAGTCAGGCCTGGAACTCAAGCAGGCCAGGAAGCAGGAGCTGATGCAGAGGCCATGGAGGGATGTTACTTACTAGCTTGCTTCCCCTGGCTTGCTCATCTTGCTTTCTTATAGAACCCAAGACTACTAGCCCAAAAATGACACCACCCACAAGTGGCCCTACCTTCTTGATCACTGAGAAAATGCCTTTCAGTTGGATCTCATGGAGGCACTTTCCAACTGAAGTTCCTTTCTCTGTGATAACTTCAGCTTGTGTCAATTTGACACACAAAACCAGCCAGTCCAGCATGTGTCACTCACTAACAGAATACTTCATGACTACAGAGAAGCATGTGTTACTCAGTGTTGTGCTGAACAGTACCTCTTTACGGGAGGCCCATTACCATCACCACCACCACCACCACCATCCCCACCACCATCCCCACCACCACCACCTCATGGGTACATCCTCCAGTGATACTACAGACTGACCCCACACTTATTGCTTAAAACTCAGATAGTGGGGCCCTGTACTCCGTGGTTAGCACCCCGTGTGTTTCTGGTTTGCACTAGTTTAAGGGCTGCATCCCAGCATCACATGAGTTTGCTGGTGACATCTCTGTACCACAGGGACCCTCTGGAGTCATTCTGCCACAATGGTGTCAAACAGCCCTTGGAGATGAATGTGATATCGGCTTGTAGGTTCTGCTCACACTGGTTTCTGTTTGCAGGGTATTGCATCAATGTCAACTGAACTCCAGGTTCCACGAGCTCTAGCCACTGTCACCTGATACCTGATGTCCCTCAGATGGATTGCAATTCCGCAATGAGAGCCATTGGCCCTGCAGAGCCTAGTCTTTCTGTGAGTGCCTGTACATTCTAGCTGGACTTCAGCCAGGCATCTTCTGTCCTTCCACACCTGCCTTCTCTAGTCCTGACATGGCATACACGTGAATGCACGCACATGCATGGGTATGGACACGTAGATTCACAGTATTGGGTGGGGTGACACCTTGGTAAGCCTGGGTCACTAGAACACCAGTGGGATTTTACAGTGAGTCCCAGAAGATCTAGATCTGTATCATCTCGCCACCCTTCACACTAGCCTCACAGCCCTGTGACTTACAATCCAGAAAGAGCACCAAGCAGCAGCAGTCAGCAGAGCTGAGCAAAACTGTTCTGGACTCTCCAGCCAGCGGGCGTGTATATCACGGACCCCCACGGACACTGTGAATTCCACAGGTAAAGCGAAAGTCTCAAGGAGACACTGAATAAGCGCTGTTTAAAATGCAAGGTTCAGTGTATACCTTTTTGAGTAATCGCAGTCCCTGAGGGAACAAAGCTGTGAATTTCCCTGGCCGGAAAGTATGCTAATCTCAGGGCAGCTCTATCTTTGCTACTTCTTTTGATCTATTTCTCAGGTATTTCTGAGATCCGGAGCTATATGCAACCAGGCAAGAATGTTTATTAAAGATTCATTCCTTAGACTACAGTACTGGCCAAAACACCTCGGTTCTAGGCGCCATCGCTTTGCTTAGTAGTCTACATACTTCTATGGATCTTTTGTGGCTATGCTAATGAGAGTGGCACTGACATTGGGAGACTCTGATTTAACACAAAGATCTCAGGTTCCCTCAGAGAGAGCCAGGTGATAATTAGGTTACTCACTGAATCTCATTAAGACCTAAAGAGTCAGGTTTGCAGTCCGTTTATAGTTTGCAGTCCCTGTTTACGGATGTCACACAGAAATGCTTTCTACCTGTCTGATTTTACATTTCCTCTTGGTAAATGGTTATTGCTAATTGTCTTTTGTGCCCGCTGTACTGGATACATCCTTTGATATGTAAAGATCTCATGTTTATAATGCTCTGGCTGAGTGCAACTGGTGGCACTCAGACACCAAATACACGGAGATTCTACACCTTTCCTGTGTCCTGGTGTTCTGTTTGCCACGCCGCCTGGAACCCGTACTTTCCTGCTTAGAAAAAGAATCCTGGCCCCGACCATGAGAGAGTGTGGTCCGCAACACGTGTACCTGCTGCCCCAGCTCTGAAGCCTGGTGCTTTCAGTAAGCCTCTTCATCCTTCAGATCATGACACTGTTTCAGACCGTTTCCTCTAAGAAAACCTTGATGCCAAGACACCATGTTCCAAGTGGTCAAAATGGCTATTATTGGAGCTGTTCTCCTTTTGTGAGTCTCTGGTCTCAGCCACAGAGGTGGTGACTGGAATTCCCCCTTGTTCTCCCAATGAGAGCAGCTAAGATGGGCATTCTGAGATGGGAAGACATCCCAGAGATGGGCTTGGAACCCAGGACTTAAACCCACTGCTGTTGCCTTACCTACTGCTCAACTGGGATTTTTCTATCTGAGTGTGCAAGTTCTGATTTGCTAAACTAAGCATGCTCCATGAACCCATCTCAATATTAAGTAAGACAAGATGCTATAAATGTTTAGTATGCACGGTACGGACAGGTTAGGTGGGTCTAGTATAAGCCCCCCCTTTTTTAGTCAGTCATAGCCTTGTCCTAAGTCCAGAAGCACCTGTTCAGTTCTGCACCCCATTTTTAATAGGGTTCTTTGACTCTCTGGAGACTAACTCCTTGAGTTCTTTGTATACATTGGATATTATCCCTCTATCCGATGTAGAGTTTGTAAAGATCTTTTCCTAATTTGTTGATTGCCATTTTGTCCTATCTACTGTGTCCTTTGCTTTAGAGAAGTTTTGCAGTTTTATGAGGTCCCATTTGTCGATTCTTGTTCTTAGAGCATAAGCCATTGTTGTTCTGTTAAGGAACTTTCCGCCTGTGCACACGTGTTCAAGATTCGTCCCCACTTTCTCCTTTATAAGCTTCAGTGTGTCTGGTTTTATGTGTAGATCCTTGATCCACTTGGACTTGAGCTTTGTACAAGAAGACTACATGAACCCATTCCCCACACACAAAATGTGTAAAATGTGCATGGGCTCAGCCTGGTCATTTTTGGATCACCCCTGGAATTGTGGGAAAGCCCAGCAATTCTTTATGATAAGCATCTGTTAAATCATAGTGCAGTGTGTCCACAAAGCTTTTCCTTAATGGATGGAGAGAGTGGTGAGTGCCATTGCAGTGAAGTTGACTTTCTCTTCTGCATGTTTCTGACGTCTAGTTTGACTGAGTAGAAGCCCAGAAAGTAGAGACCTGTCCATGAGCCCTGATATGGCTCATCTAGAATCTGTGTCCCTACCTGGAAGGGGCACTACTGAGCCCAGGACCTCCAGGTCTCAGTCACATAGTTTACATTGTTCACTGCTGTTGGTATTTGCCCATTTTCTGCCACATCAGTGGCTTGATGTCTCTGATTCTAGGGTGGCCTGTGAGGGTTCCATCCCTGTGATTGACCTGTTTGTCTCAGAGATGCAGTCCACAGGTAGATATGAGTATATTGTACACTTAGGAAATGAACTATATCATGTAAGATGAGTAAACAGATTTTTTATTAATATCCAAACATAAATAAAAATTCAACAATGAAACAACATATGAAAGAAAAATCAAACAAATAAAAAGTGATATTTTATCTAAAAAAATAAGAACAGCTTAGGCGGAAACTACTGCTGGGTCCAAGTCAGCAGATATGTTTCCTAGCTATATGTCCACCTCAGGCAGAGGAAAAAAACACTCTGGATCACCTAAGCACACAACAGAAGATAGAAATATGTGCTCAAAAGCAGGAACATTGGCAGCCCTATCTGCAGACACATCTGTAGCCCTAGCTGCAGACACATCTGCAGCGCTATCTGCAGACACATCTGCAGCCCTATCTGCAGACACATCTGCAGCCATATCTGCAGACACATCTGAAGCCATATCTGAAGACACATCTGCAAACACATCTACAGGTGACTGCGTATCAGGTGATGTGGGCAGAGCCTGATCTGAAGTTGGAAGCTGCACTGGACCAGCTTCTGGCTCAAAGGGTTCCACAACTGTTGTTTCCAAGAGCTCAGTGTCCTCTCGGGGTGGCAGGTCTCCCTGTGGCTCTGCCACAGAAGCAGGCCTCACAGCCAGACTCTCTTGCATCACTGAGGCGTCCTGCACTGCGGGCTCTGCTGGCGTTGTTGCACAAGCTAAGGGGAGAAGGAGAAGGGATTTCAGTGAAGGCCTAGAATGGGGTGTTTCCAAGATGGCATTGATGGTCACACAAGACCTTTTCATGACAGAGTATCCCCGGTCCTCTACTCACAGTGGGACTTCTTACCTGACTGTTGTGCAGCCCCGACTTCCGGCCAAAGCTCTAGAGAACTCCCTGGTGGAACCCATCACCAAAACTCCGCCCTACCTTGCCAGGCAACCCACCCCAGGCCTCCTCACCTTTCTCAAGCTTTAGCTTTTTGGCCTCCTCCTCCTCCAGAACTGAGAGAAGCTCCGTGGCTCGGGCATGTACTTCTGGGGAAGGCACATTGAGCTTCACGTAGGTCATTAATCGCCTGACGACGGCCATGTCTGGGTCCTTACAAAAACTATCAGGAAATTTCTCAAACCAGCGGGATAGAAAAGTGAATATGTCGCTGTGGGGAAGAGGAGGATGGAGGGAAGTGGAGTCAGCAGCCTGGCCTTGCTTCACCAGAGAGCCGTGGGCCACATCAGGCGAGGCAATTGCTGCCAGCCTGCCTACTCATAGGCATAGTGTTCAGGGGTGTGAGGTTGTGTGGAGAGGGCTCCAGACACATTCTGTCCCTTGGAGGAAAGATGGGGCTTGGCTTTAATGGTGATTGATTCAAACAGGGCCCTTCAGATTCCATCCTTCCCTCTGCATCTCAGAACCAGGGAGCCCACTGGAGACCTCCATTCCTATCCACCAGCAGGTGACTTCTCAAGCACCATCCCTCTAGTGGTGATCCCCAAAGCAAGGCACCTTTCAAGTGTTTAGACCTCAGCCCTAACCCCAAATACCCCATGGTACAGATAGGTCCTTACCTCCCTCCTCCCCCCACACACACCACAGATGGGCCCTTACCTCCCTCTTCCTCCACTACCCCCCCCCACAACATCCCTCTGCACAGATGGTCTCTTACCTCCCGTTCACCTGAAACCCACTCACCTCTTTGTTTGCTGGTCCTCCTCGCAGTCAGGCTGGAAGGATGCATACCTGTGGCATTCCATGAGGGTGTCACCCTTAAGGCCTTGTTTCCCCAACATACTAAAAGATCTACAGGGAGCTACTTGAATCTGAAGAATCTAGAAAGGGAGCAGTGGGCACTCTCTACACTGATCTGACTTCCATGCTGAGGTCCTGGGTCATGAGATGTTCACACAATGGGTGGTAGCCTCCCTGCTCCCTGCTAGGGCTCTTGTTTGGTTCCAGGCATCTTGAGTGGTCCCCCAGGGACCCTTGTCTGGTTCCATTAATCCCATATAGGTGTGATAGGGTCTAGAACCTTTTATACAAATGAGGAAACAGCTCTACCCAAGGCACAAGGAAGGGTAGTGTTTGACACTCCCTGGGAACAGTGAAAGACACAAACCAGAGTACCCCAACCCCACATGTGGCCATGTCATTTTGCAGGCTCAGACCCAGGACCAACACTGCCAGGGCACAATAAACCTTGTTCTAAGGGAGCACAGAGGCCTGAAGAAGAGCAGAGCCATCCTAAAACCCATGTTGGCTGTAGCCACTCACATTGTCATTATCAGGTCCAGCACCTCCCAGGTGGTAACATACTTGTGGTAAATGGTAAGAAAAATGCTGATCGAGAGGTGGTCGTTGTACCGAACTGCAGTTGGTAAATATTCTACCATTTGTTCAATATATTCTGTGGTTCTGTAGTTGAACCTGGGGGGCTTAGGCAGAGAGCCTGGCTTCTTTTTATTCTGAGGACAGACCTAGGAAGGCAAAGGTGTTTACATGTAGAAACTCTGAGAGACACCAGCAATCCACTCAAGAGTGAGCATAAAAGAATGTTCCTTTGTTTCTCACAGGAACACACACCCAGGCAGGGACCTCAGAGAATCATGGGGACCAACCAGAAAATTCCCTGGTAAAGGCTCTCGCCTGTTACCTCAGGATTCCTGCGGGATACACGCCAGCACTTTGTCAGAGGGCGTATCCAACGTCTCCAAATGTGGTCAAGGCAACCACTCTTGGCTTTTTTTTGGTCAGAGCCACTGGAAGTCCAGAAACAAGAGAACATCCTTTTGTCTCAAACACGTCCAGACAAGTAGTCAGGTAAGGCTACTGTTGGCCTCTGGTAACCTGGTAACCAGCATTCTGTGTTCCATCTGGACAGTTAAGCAAGTGAGGTCACTTCCTGAGGTCCTCCAGTGTGAGCCCCTCATTGTAGGCTTTCTCTAGTGGTTACCAGTACTGCAAATGTCTGTCCTTTCTCCTTCCATGTGTACAATTTGACACAGTGGTGTCCATAAGCTCATGTCAGTACACTGTCCTGGGAAGCCTGGCTTCAGGGTGACCCTCAGTTTTGAGAAGGCAGGCAGAAGTTTCCAAACCATCCCCTCTGTTCCACAAGCATCCCTGAAAAAAGCATTTTCCACTTAGGGTCTTCTCACCATCCTGACCTGCTCCCTGAAGAAGGGTTTCCTAGTATGTCATCATGTGTATATAATCACCAATAACCTATACCTTGGAAACATCCTAATAGTGTTACACGAGGTAAAGGCACACATGAGCACTTCTGCCCATGCATATGTGCACACAAAAGGATACACACACACACACACACACACACACACACACACACACAGACACACACACACACACATATGCACAAGCCCAGCGGCACACAGGTCTTCCATTTATCTATGCCCAGGAACATGTCAGTGTACAACAGGCCATTCTAGGTGGGCATAAATAGGTTAGTGTTGGGGTAACAAACTTTAGTAAAGTGTATGTGTTCATTTTTTCATGTGACTTTGTCTTAGGGGAGTGGGCAGGGCTCCTCTATTTTTTTTCAGTGTCCTAGTCTTTGTCCCCCTTGGGCTTCCACAGGCAACAGAGTGCTTCTTCTTTGTTCCCAGACAATAGGTGACTGGGTTCTGCTTTGCAGGGTGTCCCATACGCAATGCTCAAAACAACATCCCCTACCCCGGGGAAAAACAATGCACTAACATTAAGACTCTGGAAGAGTTTCCACATCCTAAACCTTTGATGAGTACTTTAAAATATATTCATAGGTCAGTCTCAGATTGTTGAAGGGAAATGAAAAAAGTAATCCTTCTGTGCAAAAACAGACAAAGAAGGAAGGAAAAGAGGAGTTTGTAGGTCTTAGATGTTATAGAAATATCAAAAATTCTTATTGGCATACAGAGTATGAGACTGTCTTGGGAGGAAAATGGGATCAATGGAGTCCAATGGGGACAGAAGGATGTATGGTTGGGAGCCACCTGGTGGGCGCAAGGAATTGAACCCTGGTCCTCTGCCCTAGCAGCCAGTGCCCTTATCAGCTGAGCCATCTCTCAGGACCATTTCTGGAGATTTAGTGTTCAGAGTCCTCCATGGTAGAAATCACAACAGTGTCCAGTCCTACCCAGGAGAAAGTTTACAGCTGGGTAATTGGATATAACATGGTAGTGAGTGTCATTAATTTCTGTCTCCTTAATTCAATTACTATATCAAAACCATCATATATTATCAACCTGAGGTGATGACCATACCTATTCTGTGAGAGCTCATTGGGGATTGATAGCATTGATCCCAGGATACAGGTGGGCTTCCCACCAGATGAGGTCTCAAGGGTCCAAAGTCTACAAACCTTGGGCCTGCCTAGGGGCTCTATATTGTCTGCCAGCTGGGAGGGCTGTGGTCTGGCTTCCCTACAGCATGGCGGTGGAGACCCAGCAGAAGGCCTCTCAGAGCCTGGCCTTAGAAGCCAGTCATGCAGTGTGGCAGTAACAAAAAACCAACAGGCTGGGGGTTGGGGAAAGCACAGTACTCCTGGTCATAGGCCATAGAAAGTTCTAGAACAAATGATTTGTCCAGCCTACTCTGGTTATACTAATGGAGCCTGACAAACTTTGGAGAACATATGTTTTTTAATTTTAACTAAGGTTTCATAAATTGTGCACCTTGGAAATTGTACAAATTCTCTCCCAGCAGCAATGTGAGGAGGGATAAATATCTTTAACAACAGGTTAATTTTCAAAAATGGACTGTGTGCCTGTGAGCCTCCTCCCAAGAATAGGATGCTGCATGGTGTAGCCACTAGAGGGCGGTGGTTCTCCATGAACGCCCAAGGATTGCCTACCTGACTTCTGTGCTATCACCTGAGTGACATTTCAGATAGGGATGGGGTTTGGGGGGATACTGCAGTGAGCTCAAGAGAACAGGATTTGGGGCAGGGGCTTCATTCCTATTTCCGATGCCCTTGATAGGCAGTGAAGATAAAACCAGATAATGTAGCTTTCAGGTTATCTTATTCTCTGCAGAGCAAGGGGCCCTGCTGCTGTGAAAGTTGCCAATCCCATCTCCTGCAGAAGCATGGGCCAAACCAGGACTGACAGTTCCTTTCCTGGGGCAGAGGCTGTAGAGGGTAATTAGTGGGAGTTCATCAGAGGCTCATTTTCAGACAGCTTCAGCTTTACCTAGGAATGCTGGGGCATGTCCCATATTCAAGGACATTGAAGCCCCTTGTGTATTCCGGGTGAGCCTGCATGACAGTTTGGAGTTGCATTTCTTAACCAAACAACATATTTTTAGTCTAGGAGAGTCCTACTTAGGTCGCTGAAAATGTAAACTTTTCCTACAGGGAGTTCAGGGAGAGGCAGTAACCAGTCATCTACAGACTTCAAGAGGTTATTGGGGTAAATGAGAGAGAGAGAGAGAGAGAGAGAGAGAGAGAGAGAGAGAGAGAGAGAGAGAGAGAGAGAGAGAGAGATATGCTCCTGATCCAACTGTAGCCTCCTTCTAAGGGCCATTTGAAGCAATGTAATTTTATTCTTTTACTCTATGGTCTACTACCTGGAAATGAACCAATAAGATTGAATTTTTCTAAATCAAACATAAATCTGGGTTAAGGTATTTTTGTAAACGGAGACTGTGAACTCTCCTTCAATGTGCAGCAGTATTTTAATATACCCAAGTTTGGGTTTATTTTTCTCATTGCATTAGAATTTTTGTTTCTGTCTGGACCTAGCATCCAGAGGTACAGAGACACTTCCTAATCCCAAGAGTTATAGTCACATTTTTAGCTTGAATGATGTGTTGAGGTTGGCTGGGGAAACAGCTCAGTGGTTAAGGTCATCTACTGGTCTTCCAGAGGAACTGAGTTCTTTCCCAGAGCCTATGTCAGCTGGCTCACAAGCACCTGAAACCCCGGCTCCAGGGGATTGGGTGCCCTCCTCTGGCCTCTGTGGGTACTGCACTCATGCGCATTCCCACACAGACCCCAGAAGTATACATAATTAAAAATCTTCAAAAAATAGTGTTGAATATTATCGCTCTCTCCTTCAGGGAAAATCACCCCCAAATTACATAAATCATTTATTTTTCACTTAATTGTATTCATTTCTTGTTATTTTCCCAATTCATTGTTCCTAATATTTATTCTTCTTTTGAACATTTCCTGGCATCAAGTCATCAAAATGGGAACTTTCTTAGTCAGGGTTTCTATTCCTGCACAAACATCATGACCAAGAATAAAGTTGGGGGGTAAAGGGTTTATTCAGCTTACACTTTCACATTGTTGTCATCACCAAAGTAAGTCAGGCCTGGAAGTCAAGCAGGCCAGGAAGCAGGAGCTGATGCAGAGGCCATGGAGGGATGTAACTTACTGGCTTGCTTCCCCTGGCTTGCTCATCTTGCTTTCTTATAGAACCTAAGACTACAAGCCCAGAAATGACACCACCCACAAGTGGCCCTACCTTCTTGATCACTGAGAAAATGCCTTTCAGTTGGATCTCATGAAAGCACTTTCCAACTGAAGTTCCTTTCTCTGTGATAACTTCAGCTTGTGTTAATTTGACACACAAAACCAGCCAGTCCAGCATGTGTCACTCACTAACAGAATACTTCATGACTAGAGAGAAGCATGTGTTACTCATTGTTGTGCTGAACAGTACCTCTTTACGGGAGGCCCATTACCATCACCACCACCACCACCATCCCCACCACCACCACCACCACCACCACCTCATGGGTACATACTCCAGTGATACTACAGACTGACCCCACACTTATTGCTTAAAACTCAGATAGTGGGGCCCTGTGATCCGCGGTTAGCACCCCGTGTGTTTCTGGTTTGCACTAGTTTAAGGGCTGCATCCCAGCATCACATGAGTTTACTGGTGACATCTCTGTACCACAGGGACCCTCTGGAGTCATTCTGCCACAATGGTGTCAAACAGCCCTTGGAGATGAATGTGATATCGGCTTGTAGGTTCTGCTCACACTGGTTCCTGTTTGCAGGGTATTGCATCAACGTCAACTGAACTCCAGGTGCCACGAGCTCCGAGCCACTGTCACCTGATACCTGCTGTCCCTCAGATGGAATGCAATTCCGCAATGAGAGCCATTGGCACTGCAGAGCCTAGTCTTTCTGTGAGTGCCTGTACATTCTAGCTGGACTTCAGCCAGGCATCTTCTGTCCTTCCACACCTGCCTTCTCTAGTCCTGAGATGGCATGCACGTGAATGCACGCACATGCATGGGTATGGACTCGTAGATTCATAGTGATTGGGGGGGATGTGACACCTTGGCAAGTCTGGGTCACTAGAACACCAGAGGGATTTTACAGTGAGTCCCAGAAGATCTAGATCTGTATCATCTCGCCACCCTTCACACTAGCCTCACAGCCCTGTGACTTACAATCCAGAAAGAGCACCAAGCAGCAGCAGTGAGCAGACCTGAGCAAAACTGTTCTGGACTCTCCAGCCAGCGGGCGTGTACCTGCTGCCCCAGCTCTGAAGCCTGGTGCTTTCAGTAAGCCTCTTCATCCTTCAGATGGTGACACTGTTTCAGACCATTTCCTCTAAGAAAACCTTGATGCCAAGACACAATGTTCCAAGTGGTCAAAATGGCTATTATTGGAGCTGTTCTCCTTTTGTGAGTCTCTGGTCTCAGCCACAGAGGTGGTGACTGGGATTCCCCCTTGTTCTCCCAATGAGAGCAGCTAAGATGGGCATTCTGAGATGGGAAGACATCCCAGAGATGGGCTTGGAACCCAGGACTTAAACCCACTGCTGTTGCCTTACCTACTGCTCAACTGGGATTTTTCTATCTGAGTGTGCAAGTTCTGATTTGCTAAACTAAGCATGCTCCATGAACCCATCTCAATATTAAGTAAGACAAGATGCTATAAATGTTTAGTATGCACGGTACAGACAGGTTAGGTGGGTCTAGTATAATCCCCCCCCTTTTTAGTCAGTCATAGCCTTGTCCTAAGTCCAGAAGCACCTGTTCAGTTCTGCACCCCATTTTTAATAGGGTTATTTCACTCTCTGGAGACTAACTCCTTGAGTTCTTTGTATACATTGGATATTATCCCTCTATCCGATGTAGGGTTGGTAAAGATCTTTTCCTAATTTGTTGATTGCCATTTTGTCCTATCTACTGTGTCCTTTGCTTTACAGAATCTTTGCAGTTTTATGAGGTCCCATTTGTCGATTCTTGTTCTTAGAGCATAAGCCATTGTTGTTCCGTTAAGGAACTTTCCCCCTGTGCACACGTGTTCAAGATTCGTCCCCACTTTCTCCTTTATAAGCTTCAGTGTGTCTGGTTTTATGTGTAGATCCTTGATCCACTTGGACTTGAGCTTTGTACAAGAAGACTACATGAACCCATTCCCCACACAGAAAATGTGTAAAATGTGCATGGGCTCAGCCTGGTCATTTTTGGATCACCCCTGGAATTGTGGGAAAGCCCAGCAATTCTTTATGATAAGCATCTGTTAAATCATAGTGCAGTGTGTCCACAAAGCTTTTCCTTAATGGATGGAGAGAGTGGTGAGTGCCATTGCAGTGAAGTTGACTTTCTCTTCTGCATGGTTCTGACGTCTAGTTTGACTGAGTAGAAGCCCAGAAAGTAGAGACCTGTCCATGAGCCCTGATATGGCTCATCTAGAATCTGTGTCCCTACCTGGAAGGGGCACTACTGAGCCCAGGACCTCCAGGTCTCAGTCACATAGTTTACATTGTTCACTGCTGTTGGTATTTGCCCATTTTCTGCCACATCAGTGGCTTGATGTCTCTGATTCTAGGGTGGCCTGTGAGGGTTCCATCCCTGTGATTGACCTGTTTGTCTCAGAGATGCAGTCCACAGGTAGATATGAGTATATTGTACACTTAGGAAATGAACTATATCATGTAAGATGAGTAAACAGATTTTTTATTAATATCCAAACATAAATAAAAATTCAACAATGAAACAACATATGAAAGAAAAATCAAACAAATAAAAAGTGATACTTTATCTAAAAAAATAAGAACAGCTTAGGGGGAAACTACTGCTGGGTCCAAGTCAGCAGATATGTTTCCTAGCTATATGTCCACCTCAGGCAGAGGAAAAAAACACTCTGGATCACCTAAGCGCACAACAGAAGATAGAAATATGTGCTCAAAAGCAGGAACATTGGCAGCCCTATCTGCAGACACATCTGTAGCCCTAGCTGCAGACACATCTGCAGCGCTATCTGCAGACACATCTGCAGCCCTATCTGCAGACACATCTGCAGCCATATCTGCAGACACATCTGAAGCCATATCTGAAGACACATCTGCAAACACATCTACAGGTGACTGCGTATCAGGTGATGTGGGCAGAGCCTGATCTGAAGTTGGAAGCTGCACTGGACCAGCTTCTGGCTCAAAGGGTTCCACAACTGTAGTTTCCAAGAGCTCAGTGTCCTCTCTGGGTGGCAGGTCTCCCTGTGGCTCTGCCACAGAAGCAGGCCTCACAGCCAGACTCTCTTGCATCACTGAGGCGTCCTGCACTGCGGGCTCTGCTGGCGTTGTTGCACAAGCTAAGGGGAGAAGGAGAAGGGATTTCAGTGAAGGCCTAGAATGGGGTGAGTTTCCAAGATGGCATTGATGGTCACACAAGACCTTTTCATACCAGAGTATCCCCGGTGCTCTACTCACAGTGGGACTTCTTACCTGACTGTTGTGCAGCCCCGACTTCCGGCCAAAGCTCTAGAGAACTCCCTGGTGGAACCCATCACCAAAACTCCGCCCTACCTTGCCAGGCAACCCACCCCAGGCCTCCTCACCTTTCTCAAGCTTTAGCTTTTTGGCCTCCTCCTCCTCCAGAACTGAGAGAAGCTCCGTGGCTCGGGCATGTACTTCTGCAGAAGGCACATTGAGCTTCACGTAGGTCATTAATCGCCTGACGACGGCCATGTCTGGGTCCTTACAAAAACTATCAGGAAATTTCTCAAACCAGCGGGATAGAAAAGTGAATATGTCGCTGTGGGGAAGAGGAGGATGTAGGGAAGTGGAGTCAGCAGCCTGGCCTTGCTTCACCAGAGAGCCGTGGGCCCCATCAGACGAGGCATTTGCTGCCAGCCTGCCTACTCATGGGCATAGTGGTCAGGGGTGTGAGGTTGTGTGGAGAGGGCTCCAGACACATTCTGTCCCTTGGAGGAAAGATGGGGCTTGGCTTTAATGGTGATTGATTCAAACAGAGCCCTTCAGATTCCATCCTTCCCTCTGCATCTCAGAACCAGGGAGCCCACTGGAGACCTCCATTCTTATCCACCAGCAGGTGACTTCTCAAGCACCATCCCTCTAGTGGTGATCCCCAAAGCAGGGCACCTTTCAAGTGTTTAGCCCTCAGCCCTAACCCCAACTACCCCATGGTACAGATAGGTCCTTACCTCCCTCCTCCCCCCCCCACACACCACAGATGGGCCCTTACCTCCCTCTTCCTCCACTACCCCCCCCCTCCGACAACATCCCTCTGCACAGATGGTCTCTTACCTCCCGTTCACCTGGAACCCACTCACCTCTTTGTCTGCTGGTCCTCCTCGCAGTCAGGCTGGAAGGATGCATACCTGTGGCATTCCATGAGGGTGTCACCCTTAAGGCCTTGTTTCCCCAACATACTAAAAGATCTACAGGGAGCTACTTGAATCTGAAGAATCTAGAAAGGGAGCAGTGGGCACTCTCTACACTGATCTGACTTCCATGCTGAGGTCCTGGGTCATGAGATGTTCACACAATGGGTGGAAGCCTCCCTGCTCCCTGCTAGGGCTCTTGTTTGGTTCCAGGCATCTTGAGTGGTCCCCCAGGGACCCTTGTCTGGTTCCATTAATCCCATATAGGTGTGATAGGGTCTAGAACCTTTTATACAAATGAGGAAACAGCTCTACCCAAGGCACAAGGAAGGGTAGTGTTTGACACTCCCTGGGAACAGTGAAAGACACAAACCAGAGTACCCCAACCCCACATGTGGCCATGTCATTTTGCAGGCTCAGATCCAGGACTGCCAGGGTACAATAAACCTTGTTCTAAGGGAGCACAGAGGCCTGAAGAAGAGCAGAGCCATCCTAAAACCCATGTTGGCTGTAGCCACTCACATTGTCATTATCAGGTCCAGCACCTCCCAGGTGGTAACATACTTGTGGTAAACGGTAAGAAAAATGCTGATCGAGAGGTGGTCGTTGTACCGAACTGCAGTTGGTAAATACTCTACCATTTGTTCAATATATTCTGTGGTTCTGTATTTGAACCTGGGGGGCTTAGGCAGAGAGCCTGGCTTCTTTTTATTCTGAGGACAGACCTAGGAAGGCAAAGGTATTTACATGTAGAAACTCTGAGAGACACCAGCAATCCATTGAAGAGTGAGCATAAAAGAATGTTCATTAGAGTCTCACAGGAACACACACCCAGGCAGGGACCTCAGAGAATCAGGGGGACCAACCAGAAAGTTCCCTGCTAAAGGCTCTCGCCTGTTACCTCAGGATTCCTGTGGGATACACGCCAGCACTTTGTCAGAGGGCGTATCCAACGTCTCCAAATGTGGCCAAGGCGACCACTCTTGGCTTTTTTTTGGTCAGAGCCACTGGAAGTCCAGAAACAAGAGAACATCCTTTTGTCTCAAACACGTCCAGACAAGTAGTCAGGTAAGGCTACTGTTGGCCTCTGGTAACCTGGTAACCAGCATTCTGTGTTCCATCTGGACAATTAAGCAAGTGAGGTCACTTCCTGAGGTCCTCCAGTGTGAGCCCCTCATTGTAGGCTTTCTCTAGTGGTTACCATTACTGCAAATGTCTGTCCTTTCTCCTTCTATGTGTACAATTTGACACAGTGGTGTCCATAAGCTCATGTCAGTACACTGTCCTGGGAAGCCTGGCTTCAGGGTGACCCTCAGTTTTGAGAAGGCAGGCAGAAGTTTCCAAACCATCCCCTCTGTTCCACAAGCATCCCTGAAAAAAGCATTTTCCACTTAGGGTCTTCTCACCATCCTGACCTGCTCCCTGAAGAAGGGTTTCCTAGTATGTCATCATGTGTATATAATCACCAATGTCCTATACCTTGGAAACATCCTAATAGTGTTACATGAGGTAAAGGCACACATGAGCACTTGTGCCATGCATATGTGCACACAAAAGTACACACACACACACACACACACACACACACACACATATGCACAAGCCCAGCGGCACCCAGATCTTCCATTTATCTATGCCCAGGAACATGTCAGTGTACAACAGGCCATTCTAGGTGGGCATAAATAGGTTAGTGTTGGGGTAACAAACTTTAGCAAAGTGTATGTGTTCATTTTTTCATGTGACTTTGTCTTAGGGGAGTGGGCCGGGCTCCTCTCTTTTTCTAGTGTCCTAGTGTTTGTTCCTCTTGGGCTTCCACAGGCAACAGAGTGCTTCTTCTTTTTTCCCCAGACAATAGCTGACTGGGTTCTGGTTTGTAGGGTGTCCCATATGCACTGCTCAAAACAACATCCCCTACCCTGAGGAAAAACAATGCACTAACATTAAGACTCTAGAAGAGTTTCCACATCCTAAACCTTTGATGAGTACTTTAAAATATATTCATAGGTCAGTCTCAGATTGTTGAAGGGAAATGAAAAAAGTAATCCTTCTGTGCAAAAACAAAGAAGGAAGGAAAAGAGGAGTTGGTAGTTCCTAGATGTTATAGAAATATCAAAAATTCTTATTGGCATACAGAGCATGAGACTGTCTTGGGAGGAAAATTGGATCAATGGAGTCCAATGGGGACAGAAGGATGTATCGTTGTGAGCCACCTGGTGGGCGCAAGGAATTGAACCCTGGTCCTCTGCCCAAGCAGCCAGTGCCCTTAACAGTTGAGCCATCTCTCAGGACCATTTCTGGAGATTTAGTGGTCAGAGTCCCCCATGGTAGAAATCACAACAGTGTCCAGTCCTACCCAGGAGAAAGTTTACAGCTGGGTTATTGGATATAACATGGTAGTTAGGGTCATTAATTTCTTTTTCCTTAATTCAATTATTATATCAAAACATCATATATTATCAACCTGAGGTGATGACCATACCTATTCTGTGAGAGCTCATTGGGGATTGATAGAATTGATCCCAGGATACAGGTGGGCTTCCCACCAGATGAGGTCTCAAGGGTCCAAAGTTTACAAAACTTAGGCCTGCCTAGGGGCTCTATATTGTCTTCCAGCTGGGAGAGCTGTGGTCTGGCTTCCCCACAGCATGGTGGTGGAGACCCAGCAGAAGGCCTCTCAGAGCCTGGCCTTAGAAGCCAGTCATGCAGTGTGGCAGTAACAAAAAACCAACAGGCTGGGGGTTGGGGGAAGCACAGTACTCCTGGTCATAGGCCATAGAAAGTTCTAGAACAAATGATTTGTCCAGCCTACTCTGGTTATACTAATGGAGCCTGACAAACTTTGGAGAACATATGTTTTTTAATTTTAACTAAGGTTTCATAAATTGTGCACCTTGGAAATTGTACAAATTCTCTCCCAGCAGCAATGTGAGGAGGGATAAATATCTTTAACAACAGGTTAATTTTCAAAAATGGACTGTGTGCCTGTGAGCCTCCTCCCAAGAATAGGATGCTGCATCGTGTAGCCACTAGAGGGTGGTGGTTCTCCATGAACGCCCAAGGATTGCCTACCTGACTTCTGTGCTATCACCTGAGTGACATTTCAGATAGGGATGGGGTTTGGGGGGTTACTGCAGTGAGCTCAAGAGAATAGGATTTGGGGCAGGGGCTTCATTCCTATTTCCGATGCCCTTGATAGGCAGTGAAGATAAAACCAGATAATGTAGCTTTCAGGTTATCTTATTCTCTGCAGAGCAAGGGACCCTGCTGCTGTGAAAGTTGCCAATCCCATCTCCTGCCAAAAGCATGGGCCAAACCAGGACTGACAGTTCCTTTCCTGGGGCAGAGGCTGTAGAGGGTAATTAGTGGGAGTTCATCAGAGGCTCATTTTCAGACAGCTTCAGCTTTACCTAGGAATGCTGGGGCATGTCCCATATTCAAGGACATCGAAGCCCCTTGTGTATTCCGGGTGAGCTACATGACAGTTTGGAGTTGCATTTCTTAACCAAACAACATATTTTGAGTCTAGGGGAGTCCTACTTGGGTCGCTGAAAATGAAAACTTTTCCTACAGGGAGAGGCTGTAACCAGTCATCTACAGACTTCATGAGGTTATTGGGGTAAATGAGAGAGGAGAGAGAGAGAGAGAGAGAGAGAGAGAGAGAGAGAGAGAGAGAGAGATGCTCCTGATCCAACTGTAGCCTCCTTCCAGGGCCATTTGACGCAATGTAATTTTATTCTTTTACTCTATGGTCTACTACCTGGAAATGAACCAATAAGATTGAATTTTTCTAAATCAAACATAAATCTGGGTTAAGGTATTTTTGTAAACGGAGACTGTGAACTCTCCTTCAATGTGCAGCAGTATTTTAATATACCCAAGTTTGGGTTTATTTTTCTCATTGCATTAGAATTTTTGTTTCTGTCTGGACCTAGCATCCAGAGGTACAGAGACACTTCCTAATCCCAAGAGTTATAGTCACATTTTTAGCTTGAATGATGTCTTGAGGTTGGCTGGGGAAACAGCTCAGTGGTTAAGGTCATCTCCTGCTCTTCCAGAGGAGCTGAGTTCTTTCCCAGAGCCTATGTCAGCTGGCTCACAAGCACCTGAAACCCCGGCTCCAGGGGATTGTGTGCCCTCCTCTGGCCTCTGTGGGTACTGCACTCATGCGCATTCCCACACAGACCCCAGAAGTATACATAATTAAAAATCTTCAAAAAATAGTGTTGAATATTATCGCTCTCTCCTTCAGGGAAAATCACCCCCAAATTACATAAATCATTTATTTTTCACTTAATTGTATTCATTTCTTGTTATTTTCCCAATTCATTGTTCCTTAATATTTATTCTTCTTTTGAGAATTTCCTGGCATCAAGTCATCAAAATGGGAACTTTCTTAGTCAGGGTTTCTATTCCTGCACAAACATCATGACCAAGAATAAAGTTGGGGGGTAAAGGGTTTATTCAGCTTACACTTTCACATTGCTGTTCATCACCAAAGTAAGTCAGGCCTGGAACTCAAGCAGGCCAGGAAGCAGGAGCTGATGCAGAGGCCATGGAGGGATGTTACTTACTGGCTTGCTTCCCCTGGCTTGCTCATCTTGCTTTCTTATAGAACCCAAGACTACTAGCCCAGAAATGACACCACCCACAAGTGGCCCTACCTCCTTGATCACTGAGAAAATGCCTTTCAGTTGGATCTCATGGAGGCACTTTCCAACTGAAGTTCCTTTCTCTGTGATAACTTCAGCTTGTGTCAATTTGACACACAAAACCAGCCAGTCCAGCATGTGTCACTCACTAACAGAATACTTCATGACTACAGAGAAGCATGTGTTACTCATTGTTGTGCTGAACAGTACTTCTTTACGGGAGGCCCATTACCATCACCATCACCACCACCATCCCCACCACCACCACCTCATGGGTACATCCTCCAGTGATACTACAGACTGACCCCACACTTATTACTTAAAACTCAGATAGTGGGGCCCTGTGATCCGTGGTTAGCACCCCGTGTGTTTCTGGTTTGCACTAGTTTAAGGGCTGCATCCCAGCATCACATGAGTTTGCTGGTGACATCTCTCTACCACAGAGACCCTCTGGAGTTATTCAGCCACAATGGTGTCAAACAGCCCTTGGAGATGAATGTGGTATCGGCTTGTAGGTTCTGCTCACACTGGTTCCTGTTTGCAGGGTATTGCATCAACGTCAGCTGAACTCCAGGTGCCACGAGCTCTAGCCACTGTCACCTGATACCTGATGTCCCTCAGATGGAATGCAATTCCGCAATGAGAGCCATTGGCCCTGCAGAGCCTAGTCTTTCTGTGAGTGCCTGGACATTCTAGTTGGACTTCAGCCAGGCATCTTCTGTCTTTCCACACCTGCCTTCTCTAGTCCTGAGATGGCATGCACGTGAATGCATGCACATGCATGGGTATGGACATGTAGATTCACAGTATTGGGTGGGGTGACACCTTGGTAAGCCTGGGTCACTAGAACACCAGTGGGGTTTTACAGTGAGTCCCAGAAGATCTAGATCTGTATCATCTCGCCACCCTTCACACTAGCCTCACAGCCCTGTGACTTACAATCTAGAAAGAGCACCAAGCAGCAGCAGTCAGCAGAGCTGAGCAAAACTGTTCTGGACTCTCCAGCCAGCGGGCGTGTACCTGCTGCCCCAGCTCTGAAGCCTGGTGCTTTCAGTAAGCCTCTTCATCCTTCAGATCATGACACTGTTTCAGACTGTTTCCTCTAAGAAAACCTTGATGCCAAGACACCATGTTCCAAGTGGTCAAAATGGCTATTATTGGAGCTGTTCTCCTTTTGTGAGTCTCTGGTCTCAGCCACAGAGGTGGTGACTGGGATTCCCCCTTGTTCTCCCAATGAGAGCAGCTAAGATGGGCATTCTGAGATGGGAAGACATCCCAGAGATGAGCTTGGAACCCAGGACTTAAACCCACTTCTGTTGCCTTACCTACTGCTCAACTGGGATTTTTCTATCTGAGTGTGCAAGTTCTGATTTGCTAAACTAAGCATGCTCCATGAGCCCATCTCAATATTAGGTGAGACAAGATGCAATAAATGTTTAGTATGCACGGTACAGACAGGTCAGGTGGGTCTAGTATAAGCCCCCCCTTTTTAGTCAGTCATAGCCTTGTCCTAAGTCCAGAAGCACCTGTTCAGTTCTGCACCCCATTTTTAATAGGGTTATTTGACTCTCTGGAGACTAACTCCTTGAGTTCTTTGTATACATTGGATATTAGCCCTCTATCCAATGTAGGGTTGGTAAAGATCTTTTCCTAATTTGTTGATTGCCATTTTGTCCTATCTACTGTGTCCTTTGCTTTACAGAAGCTTTGCAGTTTTATGAGGTCCCATTTGTCGATTCTTGTTCTTAGAGCATAAGCCATTGTTGTTTTGTTAAGGAACTTTCCCCCTGTGCACACGTGTTCAAGATTCGTCCCCACTTTCTCCTTTATAAGCTTCAGTGTGTCTGGTTTTATGTGTAGATCCTTGATCCACTTGGACTTGAGCTTTGTACAAGAAGACTACATGAACCCATTCCCCACACACAAAATGTGTAAAATGTGCATGGGCTCAGCCTGGTCATTTTTGGATCACCCCTGGAATTGTGGGAAAGCCCAGCAATTCTTTATGATAAGCATCTGTTAAATCATAGTGCAGTGTGTCCACACAGCTTTTCCTTAATGGATGGAGAGAGTGGTGAGTGCCATTGCAGTGAGGTTGACTTTCTCTTCTGCATGGTTCTGACGTCTAGTTTGACTGAGTAGAAGCCCAGAAAGTAGAGACCTGTCCATGAGCCCTGATATGGCTCATCTAGAATCTGTGTCCCTACCTGGAAGGGGCACTACTGAGCCCAGGACCTCCAGGTCTCAGTCACATAGTTTACATTGTTCACTGCTGTTGGTATTTGCCCATTTTTTGCCACATCAGTGGCTTGATGTCTCTGATTCTAGGGTGGCCTGTGAGGGTTCCATCCCTGTGATTGACCTGTTTGTCTCAGAGATGCAGTCCACAGGTAGATATGAGTATATTGTACACTTAGGAAATGACCTATATCATGTAAGATGAGTCAACAGATTTTTTATTAATATCAAAACATAAATAAAAATTCAACAATGAAACAACATATGAAAGAAAAATCAAACAAATAAAAAGTGATACTTTATCTAAAAAAATAAGAACAGCTTAGGCGGAAACTACTGCTGGGTCCAAGTCAGCAGATATGTTTCCTAGCTATATGTCCACCTCAGGCAGAGGAAAAAAACACTCTGGATCACCTAAGCACACAACAGAAGATAGAAATATGTGCTCAAAAGCAGGAACATTGGCAGCCCTATCTGCAGACACATCTGTAGCGCTACCTGCAGACACATCTGCAGCGCTATCTCCAGATACATCTGCAGCCCTATCTGCAGACACATCTGAAGCCATATCTGAAGACACATCTGCAAACACATCTACAGGTGACTGCGTATCAGGTGATGTGGGCAGAGCCTGATCTGAAGTTGGAAGCTGCACTGGACCAGCTTCTGGCTCAAAGGGTTCCACAACTGTTGTTTCCAAGAGCTCCGTGTCCTCTCTGGGTGGCAGGTCTCCCTGTGGCTCTGCCACAGAAGCAGGCCTCACAGCCAGACTCTCTTGCATCACTGAGGCGTCCTGCACTGCTGGCTCTGCTGGCGTTGTTGCACAAGCTAAGGGGAGAAGGAGAAGGGATTTCAGTGAAGGCCTAGAATGGGGTGAGTTTCCAAGATGGCATTGATGGTCACACAAGACCTTTTCATGACAGAGTATCCCCGGTGCTCTACTCACAGTGGGACTTCTTACCTGACTGTTGTGCAGCCCCGACTTCCGGCCAAAGCTCTAGAGAATTCTCTGGTGGAACCCATCACCAAAACTCCGCCCTACCTTGCCAGGCAACCCACACCAGGCCTCCTCACCTTTCTCAAGCTTTAGCTTTTTGGCCTCCTCCTCCTCCAGAACTGAGAGAAGCTCCGTGGCTCGGGCATGTACTTCTGCAGAAGGCACATTGAGCTTCACGTAGGTCATTAATCGCCTGACGACGGCCATGTCTGGGTCCTTACAAAAACTATCAGGAAATTTCTCAAACCAGCAGGATAGAAAACTGAATATGTCGCTGTGGGGAAGAGGAGGATGTAGGGAAGTGGAGTCAGCAGCCTGGCTTTGCTTCACCAGAGAGCCGTGGGCCCCATCAGACGAGGCAATTGCTGCCAGCCTGCCTACTCATGGGCATAGTGGTCAGGGGTGTGAGGTTGTGTGGAGAGGGCTCCAGACACATTCTGTCCCTTGGAGGAAAGATGGGGCTTGGCTTTAATGGTGATTGATTCAAACAGGGCCCTTCAGATTCCATCCTTCCCTCTGCATCTCAGAACCAGGGAGCCCACTGGAGACCTCCATTCTTATCCACCAGCAGGTGACTTCTCAAGCACCATCCCTCTAGTGGTGATCCCCAAAGCAGGGCACCTTTCAAGTGTTTAGCCCTCAGCCCTAACCCCAAATACCCCATGGTACAGATAGGTCCTTACCTCCCTCCTCCCCCCCCCCCACACCACAGATGGGCCCTTACCTCCCTCTTCCTCCACTACCCCCCCTCTCCCCCCCCCCCCCGTCAACATCCCTCTGCACAGATGGTCTCTTACCTCCCGTTCACCTGAAACCCACTCACCTCTTTGTCTGCTGGTCCTCCACGCAGTCAGGCTGGAAGGATGCATACCTGTGGCATTCCATGAGGGTGTCACCCTTAAGGCCTTGTTTCCCCAACATACTAAAAGATCTACAGGGAGCTACTTGAATCTGAAGAATCTAGAAAGGGAGCAGTGGGCACTCTCTACACTGATCTGACTTCCATGCTGAGGTCCTGGGTCATGAGATGTTCACACAATGGGTGGAAGCCTCCCTGCTCCCTGCTAGGGCTCTTGTTTGGTTCCAGGCATCTTGAGTGGTCTCCCAGGGACCCTTGTCTGGTTCCATTAATCCCATATAGGTGTGATAGGGTCTAGAACCTTTTATACAAATGAGGAAACAGCTCTACCCAAGGCACAAGGAAGGGTAGTGTTTGACACTCCCTGGGAACAGTGAAAGACACAAACCAGAGTACCCCAACCCCACATGTGGCCATGTCATTTTGCAGGCTCAGACCCAGGACCAACACTGCCAGGGCACAATAAACCTTGTTCTAAGGGAGCACAGAGGCCTGAAGAAGAGCAGAGCCATCCTAAAACCCATGTTGGCTGTAGCCACTCACATTGTCATTATCAGGTCCAGCACCTCCCAGGTGGTAACATACTTGTGGTAAACGGTAAGAAAAATGCTGATCGAGAGGTGGTCGTTGTACCGAACTGCAGTTGGTAAATACTCTACCATTTGTTCAATATATTCTGTGGTTCTGTAGTTGAACCTGGGGGGCTTAGGCAGAGAGCCTGGCTTCTTTTTATTCTGAGGACAGACCTAGGAAGGCAAAGGTGTTTACATGTAGAAACTCTGAGAGACACCAGCAATCCACTGAAGAGTGAGCATAAAAGAATGTTCCTTAGTTTCTCACAGGAACACACACCCAGGCAGGGACCTCAGAGAATCAGGGGGACCAACCAGAAAATTCCCTGGTAAAGGCTCTCGCCTGTTACCTCAGGATTCCTGCGGGATACACGCCAGCACTTTGTCAGAGGGCGTATCCAACGTCTCCAAATGTGGCCAAGGCGACCACTCTTGGCTTTTTTTTGGTCAGAGCCACTGGAAGTCCAGAAACAAGAGAACATCCTTCTCTCTCAAACACGTCCAGACAAGTAGTCAGGTAAGGCTACTGTTGGCCTCTGGTAACCTGGTAACCAGCATTCTGTGTTCCATCTGGACCGTTAAGCAAGTGAGGTCACTTCCTGAGGTCCTCCAGTGTGAGCCCCTCATTGTAGGCTTTCTCTAGTGGTTACCAGTACTGCAAATGTCTGTCCTTTCTCCTTCCATGTGTACAATTTGACACAGTGGTGTCCATAAGCTCATGTCAGTACACTGTCCTGGGAAGCCTGGCTTCAGGGTGACCCTTAGTTTTGAGAAGGCAGGCAGAAGTTTCCAAACCATCCCCTCTGTTCCACAAGCATCCCTGAAAAAAGCATTTTCCACTTAGGGTCTTCTCACCATCCTGACCTGCTCCCTGAAGAAGGGTTTCCTAGTATGTCATCATGTGTATATAATCACCAATGTCCTATACCTTGGAAACATCCTAATAGTGTTACACGAGGTAAAGGCACACATGAGCACTTGTGCCCATGCATATGTGCACAGAAAAGGATACACACACACACACACACACACACACACACACACACACACACATGCACAAGCCCAGCGGCACACAGGTCTTCCATTTATCTATGCCCAGGAACATGTCAGTGTACAACAGGCCATTCTAGGTGGGCATAAATAGGTTAGTGTTGGGGTAACAAACTTTAGTAAAGTGTATGTGTTCATTTTTTCATGTGACTTTGTCTTAGGGGAGTGGGCAGGGCTCCTCTATTTTTTTTTCAGTGTCCTAGTGTTGGTCCCCCTTGGGCTTCCACAGGCAACAGAGTGCTTCTTCATTATTCCCAGACAATAGGTGACTGGGTTCTTGTTTGCAGGGTGTCCCATACGCACTGCTCAAAACAGCATCCCCTACCCTGAGGAAAAACAATGCACTAACATTAAGACTCTGGAAGAGTTTCCACATCCTAAACCTTTGATGAGTACTTTAAAATATATTCATAGGTCAGTCTCAGATTGTTGAAGGGAAATGAAAAAAGTAATCCTTCTGTGCAAAACCAGACAAAGAAGGAAGGAAAAGAGGAGTTTGTAGGTCTTAGATGTTATAGAAATATCAAAAATTCTTATTGGCATACAGAGCATGAGACTGTCTTGGGAGGAAAATGGGATCAATGGAATCCAATGGGGACAGAAGGATGTATGGTTGGGATCCACCTGGTGGGCCCAAGGAATTGAACCCAGGTCCTCTGCCCTAGTAGCCAGTGCCCTTATCAGCTGAGCTATCTCTCATGACCATTTCTGGAGATTTAGTGTTCAGAGTCCTCCATGGTAGAAATCACAACAGTGTCCAGTCCTACCCAGGAGAACGTTTACAGCTGGGTAATTGGATATAACATGGTAGTAAGTGTCATTAATTTCTGTCTCCTTAATTCAATTATTATATCAAAACCATCATATATTATCAACCTGAGGTGATGACCATACCTATTCTGTGAGAGCTCATTGGGGATTGATAGAATTGATCCCAGGATACAGGTGGGCTTCCCACCAGATGAGGTCTCAAGGATCCAAAGTCTACAAAACTTGGGCCTGCCTAGGGGCTCTATATTGTCTTCCAGCTGGGAGAGCTGTGGTCTGGCTTCCCCACAGCATGGTGGTGGAGACCCAGCAGAAGGCCTCTCAGAGCCTGGCCTTAGAAGCCAGTCATGCAGTGTGGCAGTAACAAAAACCCAACAGGCTGGGGGTTGGGGGAAGCACAGTACTCCTGGTCATAGGCCATAGAAAGTTCTAGAACAAATGATTTGTCCAGCCTACTCTGGTTATACTAATGGAGCCTGACAAACTTTGGAGAACATATGTTTTTTAATTTTAACTAAGGTTTCATAAATTGTGCACCTTGGAAATTGTACAAATTCTCTCCCAGCAGCAATGTGAGGAGGGATAACTATCTTTAACAACAGGTTAATTTTCAAAAATGGACTGTGTGCCTGTGAGCCTCCTCCCAAGAATAGGATGCTGCATCGTGTAGCCACTAGAGGGCGGTGGTTCTCCATGAACGCCCAAGGATTGCCTACCTGACTTCTGTGCTATCACCTGAGTGACATTTCAGATAGGGATGGGGTTTGGGGGGTTACTGCAGTGAGCTCAAGAGAATAGGATTTGGGGCAGGGGCTTCATTCCTATTTCCGATGCCCTTGATAGGCAGTGAAGATAAAACCAGATAATGTAGCTTTCAGGTTATCTTATTCTCTGCAGAGCAAGGGGCCCTGCTGCTGTGAAAGTTGCCAATCCCATCTCCTGCAGAAGGATGGGCCAAACCAGGACTGACAGTTCCTTTCCTGGGGCAGAGGATGTAGAAGGTAATTAGTGGGAGTTCATCAGAGGCTCATTTTCAGACAGCTTCAGCTTTACCTAGGAATGCTGGGGCATGTCCCATATTCAAGGACATCGAAGCACCTTGTGTATTCCGGGTGAGCCTGCATGACAGTTTGGAGTTGCATTTCTTAACCAAACAACATATTTTGAGTCTAGGGGAGTCCTACTTGGGTCGCTGAAAATGTAAACTTTTCCTACAGGGAGTACAGGGAGAGGCAGTAACCAGTCATCTACAGACTTCAAGAGGTTATTGGGGTAAATGAGAGAGAGAGAGAGAGAGAGAGAGAGAGAGAGAGAGAGAGAGAGAGAGAGAGAAAGAGAGAGATATGCTCCTGATCCAAGTGTAGCCTCCTTCTAAGGGCCATTTGAAGCAATGTAATTTTATTCTTTTACTCTATGGTCTACTACCTGGAAATGAACCAATAAGATTGAATTTTTCTAAATCAAACATAAATCTGGGTTAAGGTATTTTTGTAAACGGAAACTGAACTCTCCTTCAATGTGCAGCAGTATTTTAACATACCCAAGCTTGGGTTTATTTTTCTCATTGCATTAGAATTTTTGTTTCTGTCTGAACCTAGCATCCAGAGGTACAGAGACACTTCCTAATCCCAAGAGTTATAGTCACATTTTTAGCTTGAATGATGTGTTGAGGTTGGCTGGGGAAACAGCTCAGTGGTTAAGGTCATCTACTGCTCTTCCAGAGGAGCTGAGTTCTTTCCCAAAGCCTATGTCAGCTGGCTCACAAGCACCTGACACCCCCGCTCCAGGGGATTGGGTGCCCTCCTCTGGCCTCTGTGGGTACTGCACTCATGTGCACATACCCACACAGACCTCACAAGTACACATAATTAAAAATCTTCAAAAAAATAGTGTTGAATATTATCATTCTCTTCTTCAGGGAAAATCACCCCCAAATTACATAAATCATTTATTTTTCATTCAATTGTGTTCATTTCTTGTTATTTTCCCAATTCATTGTTCCTAATATTTATTCTTCTTTTGAACATTTCCTGGCATCAAGTCATCAAAATGGGAACTTTCTTAGTCAGGGTTTCTATTCCTGCACAAACATCATGACCAAGAATAAAGTTGGGGGGTAAAGGGTTTATTCAGCTTACACTTTCACATTGTTGTCATCACCAAAGTAAGTCAGGCCTGGAAGTCAAGCAGGCCAGGAAGCAGGAGCTGATGCAGAGGCCATGGAGGGATGTTACTTACTGGCTTGCTTCCCCTGGCTTGCTCATCTTGCTTTCTTATAGAACCCAAGACTACCAGCCCCGAAATGACACCACCCACAAGTGGCCCTACCTCCTTGATCACTAACTGAGAAAATGCCTTTCAGTTGGATCTCATGGAGACACTTTCCAACTGAAGTTCCTTTCTTTGTGATAACTTCAGCTTGTGTCAATTTGACACACAAAACCAGCTAGTAGAGGATCTGTCACTCACTAACAGAATACTTCATGACTAGAGAGAGGAATGTGTTATTCAGTGTTGTGCTGAACAGTACCTCTTTACGGGAGGCCCATTACCATTACCACCACCACCACATCCCCACCACCATCCCCACCCCCACCACCTCATGGGTACATACTCCAGTGATACTACAGACTGACCCCACACTTATTGCTTAAAACTCAGATAGTGGGGCCCTGTGATCTGCGGTTAGCACCCTGTGTGTTTCTGGTTCGCACTAGTTTAAGGGCTGCATCCCAGCATCACATGAGTTTGCTGGTGACATCTCTGTACCACAGAGACCCTCTGGAGTCATTCTGCCACATTGGTGTCAAACAGCCCTTGGAGATGATTGTGGTATGACTTGTAGGTTCTGCTCACACTGGTTCCTGTTTGCAGGGTATTGCATCAACGTCAGCTGAACTCCAGCTGCCACGAGCCCTGAGCCACTGTCAACCGATGTCTGATGTCCCTCAGATGGAATGCAATTTTGCAATGAGAGCCATTGGCACTGCAGAGCCTAGTCTTTCTGTGAGTGCCTGGACATTCTAGTTGGACTTCAGCCAGGCATCTTCTGTCCTTCCACACCTGCCTTCTCTAGTCCTGAGATGGCATGCACGTGAATGCACGCACATGCATGGGTATGGACACGTAGATTCATAGTGATTGGGGGGGGGTGACACCTTGGCAAGTCTGGGTCACTAGAACACCAGTGGGATTTTACAGTGAGTCCCAGAAGATCTAGATCTGTATCATCTCGCCACCCTTCACACTAGCCTCACAGCCCTGTGACTTACAATCCAGAAAGAGCACCAAGCAGCAGCAGTGAGCAGAGCTGAGCAAAACTGTTCTGGACTCTCCAGCCAGCGGGCGTGTACCTGCTGCCCCAGCTCTGAAGCCTGGTGCTTTCAGTAAGCCTCTTCATCCTTCAGATGGTGACACTGTTTCAGACCATTTCCTCTAAGAAAACCTTGATGCCAAGACACCATGTTCCAAGTGGTCAAAATGGCTATTATTGGAGCTGTTCTCCTTTTGTGAGTCTCTGGTCTCAGCCACAGAGGTGGTGACTGGGATTCCCTCTTGTTCTCCCAATGAGAGCAGCTAAGATGGGCATTCTGAGATGGGAAGACATCCCAGAGATGGGCTTGGAGCCCAGGACTTAAACCCACTGCTGTTGCCTTACCTACTGCTCAACTGGGATTTTTCTATCTGAGTGTGCAAGTTCTGATTTGCTAAACTAAGCATGCTCCATGAACCCATCTCAATATTAGGTGAGACAAGATGCAATAAATGTTTAGTATGCACGGTACAGACAGGTCAGGTGGGTCTAGTATAAGCCCCCCCTTTTTAATCAGTCATAGCCTTGTTCTAAGTCCAGAAGCACGTGAATTACACATTTCTGCTTGGATACTGCATTCCGTGGTTGATGTGCAATGACATGCATTGGACCTGTCTTCATTACTCCCTCCCCAAGGCTTGTCAATTACTAATATTGCTCCCATTCATCCTCGAGTGAGATGCCCAGATCTCAGGTAATCACTGCAGCAACTCCAGGAGGTGTGTTTGATAAGCTCTCCCATCACAGAGAAGGACCAAAGATGGATGTAGAAGGATGAGGAAAGTCTCCAAAGAGAGTCACAGCTCAGGGACAACAGTAGGGTACAGGCCCAATGGGCTACAGATGAAGTGTGTCTGTGTGTTGGCTCCTGTGTATACATACGTGTGTCCATTCATGTGCAGTGTGACTCTGTATGTGTATACACATACATATACATATACATACACATATTTGCATATAAAAGTGTGTCTGGGTATATGTATATATATATATAAGTGTGTCTGGGTAAATGCAAGTATACATATATGTTTGCATATGTATATATGTATGTTTGTGTAAATGTGTGTTGGTGTATGCAAGCATGTATTGCTGTGTGTGTGCATGCATGTTTGTGTAAATTGTGTATTTGTGTGTATGCATGAGATTCTGTGTATATGTATATATGTGCATATGAGTATATGGGTATGTCTGCATATGTACATATATGTCTCATATATATCTATCCGTTTATGCAGCCAAGCGTGTAGAAGTATGTGCACTCTCACTAAGGTTTGGTAATGAAAAACTATTGAGGATGTGTAAAATAGAGATTTTTTTTGCAAGAAAAAAATAAAATATGTTTAGAAGAGTAGTATCAGATTCCAGAATTTAGGCAGCACACACTCAGTTTTTTCCAAACTTGCATTTTTATATTCTATTTTTCAAATTAGTCTATTTAATATTTAGTGATTTTTTTAAAGGTTTATTTATTGTATATAAGTACACTGTAGCTTTCTTCAGACACACCAGAAGAGGGCATCAGATCTCATTATGGATGGTTGTGAGCCACCATGTGGTTGCTGGGACTTGAACTCAGGACCTCCGGAAGAACAGTTGGCGTTCTTACCCACTGAGCCATCTCTCCAGGCCATATTTAGTGATTTTTTTATGACAATGCTCATGAATACTTTGTATCTATAACTTTAGGTAGAAAATGTTTAGTTTAGAGTGGTCAAAGCCAGATGACTCATTTGAGAAGTTTGAGTCGGCACTGGAGAGATGGCTCAGCAGTTAACTGCACTGGCTGCTCTTCCAGAGGACCTGGGTTCAGGTCCCAGCATCCATATGATAGCTCACAACCCACTGTAACTCCAGTTCCAGGGGATATGGGCCCCTTGTGCAGATATACATGCAGGCAAAACACTAATGCACATAAATAAATTCTTTTTTTTTTTTTTTTGGTTTTTTTCAAGACAGGGTTTCTCTGTGTAGCCCTGGCTGACCTGGAACTCACTCTGAGATCAGGCTAGCCTCGAACTCAGAGATCCACCTGCCTCTGCCTCCCAAGTGCTGGGATTAAAGGCATGCGCCACCACTGCCCAGCAAATAAATTCTTAAAATGAAAGAAAAGCTTGACCAGCTTTAGTTTCTGCTTTTTGATCACCTAGGAATCAGAAGGACTTCCTGATGAAGCAGGCCCACATGCACCTTACCTGCTGTAGCTACTGAGCATTTGAAGACCGATCAGAACAGCTGAGGAATGTCAGCTTTGTACTTAATTTAACCCACTTACATTTAAAAGCCACACCAGGCTGCAAGCTGCTGCACTGCGAAAAGCATATCCAGGAATAAACAAAAAAGATCACAGAGACATTTGTAGGTAATCTTTTTTTTTTTTTTTTTTTTTTTTTGGCTTTTTCGAGACAGGGTTTCTCTGTGTAGTCTTGGCTGTCCTGGAACTCATTCTGTAGACCAGGCTGGCCTCGAACTCAGAAATCCGCCTGCCTCTGCCTCCCAAGTGCTGGGAGTACAGGCATTCGCCACCACGCCCGGCTTGGAGATCTTTTTTATATGAGTACACTGTAGCTGTCTTCAGACACCCCAGAAGAGGGCATCAGATCCCATTACAGATGGTTGTGAGCCACCACGTGGTTGCTGGGAATTGAACTCAGGACCTCTGGAAGAGCAGTCAGTGCTCTTAACCTCTGAGCCATCTCTCCAGCAGGAGATCTTTTTTTTTTTTTAATTGCTTTATGTATATGAATGGTTTATCTGTAATATACATCTGTGTACCATGTACATGCAGTGCCCACAAAGGCCAGAAGGAGGCGTCATGTCTACTGGAACTGGAGTTACAGGTGGTTGTGAACCACCATGTGGGTACTGGGGACAGTGTCTTCCTTGAGAAGAGCAGCCAGTGTTGTTATCATCTGAACCATCTCTCTAGACCCGAGAGATTATTTTTACAGTAAACCCAGCAATATTATTTTTGGAAGCCTGATTTCTGCCTCTTGGTCTCCCTTATCATTCCACCAGCTTGAAGTTAGATACTCTGTTTTAAGAAATATTTAACATACAGAGATGTCGAATCAATGCAATAGATGAATGTGGAGCAAATGTCGCTTTGGATGATGACTGTAACTCTGGAAGTCTCACTGTGGCCCTTTAAAAAGGACAGCTTTTCCCTTCTGTTCTTCCTCCAAATCGAATTAATTTGTAGAAAGTAAAATGAGCCACAGCCATTCCTGGAGACATTCCTGGTGACAATTCTGGGCTGAGGGCCAGAGGCCCTTGTTCCTGCTTCAGGTCAGGCAGTCATCTTTGTGCTCATAAGCTGGGCCCAGAGCTGCCTATCCCGATATGTGGGATGCAGAATTGGACTGGGCTCAAGCTGGCTCCCTGGGGAGACTCCAGGGTCCCTTATTCCCTGTCAAACAACCTCTGAGACAACTTTATTCCCAAGTTAAGATCTTCAATGTGGCTCTTTAAATTCCAGCAGACTTCTGGCAATGTTTACTGCAAACACACACATTATGTGCTGGTGGAGACTCTAAGTGGATTCAACCCCTTATCACCTGTGCCAGGTGTCATGGGCAGCTTTCCATTCACTCACCTATTCCAGGAAGGAGTAGTGGCCAAGGACTCCTGAGGGTCAGATGACAGGGTGCCTGTGGGACAGGGGATGAGGGATGTATGGGAGGCTAGAATCAGAAGAGGTGCTGTTGGCCCAGAGCCATTTGTATCCTGGGATTGTTGGCTAAGGTGGCCCCAGGCCAGGAGGGCCTAAGGAAAAGTTGGAAGAGTTTGGGACAAGGACTCTCCTCTTTTGTGTAAGATGCTGGGACCAATCTCTAGTAACAAGGGAAAAGCAAAAAACCAGACCTCTGCTTTAACAGCAGAGAGAAAGCATCATTAAAACTGGGAATAGTGCCAGGAGGTGGTGGCACACACTTCTAACTCCAGTGCTTGGTAGGCAGGGGCAGGTGGATCTCTGTGAGTTCAAGGCCAGTCGGTCTACAGAGTTCCAAGACTGCTTGGGCTACAAAGAGAAACCCTGAGTGGAAAAACAAAAAACCAAAGAAAACCAAAACAAGAAAAACAAAACCCAAACCAAACCAAAACCAAAACCAAAACAAACAAAACAAAAAACTTCAAAAAACAAACAAAAGACCAAAACAACAACGACAACAACAAAACAATTAAACTTTAGAAGAAGCCTTAAGAAGGCATTTTCATTACATTGTTACAAGAACCTGATTAGAATGGTTTTGTATAAACAACTGTAATTATTTTAATTTATGATTTGATTTGTATTATATTATGTATTATCACATTTGCATGCCCGCACATGTGTGTGTGTGTGTGTGTGTGTGTGTGTGTGTGTACATGCACACCCATCACAGCATGTGCAGGTCAGGAGCTGACTGTCTCCTTTCATCCCCTGAGATCTGCGGATAACAGGTCATCAGGTTTCCAGAAAGTTCTTTCCCCCACTGGCCAACCCAAACCCTTCCATTTTACACATGACTTTTTAGTTGATTTAGTTTCCTTTGTTCTGTCCTGTTCTGGGGACCTAAACCAGGAGGAATTTGAGCCAAGCTAGATAGGCTCTCTACCACCAAGCAGCATCCCCAGCCCCAGAAATCAATTTACATGAATGGAAAAATGTACAAAGGTTTATGCAATGTACACCACAGGTGAAGCAGCAGATGAATAAGATTGTCACATATTCCAGAAAATGAATTTTGATTTCCCCTCTGAGGATTGATCTCGATTTAAGAATATTTCCAGTTTCCACCAAAAACTTATTCTTCCTACAAGAAATGCAGGGACTGGGGGATGGAGCAGAGACTGAGGGAATGGACAACCTGACCAACTTGAGACCCGTCCCCTGGACAAGCCCTCATCCTTGACACTTACTGTACTGTTATGTTTGCAGGCAGGAGTCTAGTATGGTTGTCCTCTGAGAGGCTCCACCCAGCATCTGACTCACACAGATGTAGACACCCACAGCCCAACAGTGGGTGGAGCTTGGGCACTCTAATGGAAGAGTAAGAGGAAGGGTTCCATTCCCTAGCAGAGAGGAACTCCACAGGAAGGCCGATGGAATCAACTAACCTGGACCCTTGGGGCCCTCAGAGTTTAAACGACCAACCAAAGAACACACACGGGCTGGACCTAGGCCTCCCTCACACGTATGTAGCAGATGTGCAGGTTGGTCTTCATGTGTGTCCCAAACAACTGTAACGGGTGCTCTCTGCAACGCTGTGTCCTGCATGTGGGATGTGGTCTTCTATCTGGGCTGCCTTGCCTGGCTTCAGTGGGAGAGGAAATGCCTGGGTGGGGGGAGAACTGGGGGGCTCCCACCCTCTCAGAGGAGAAGGGGAAGGGGGAAAGGAATGTGGGAGGGGGTGATTGGGTAGGGGGCAGTGAGTGGGATATAAAGTGAATAAGTTAAAAAAAATCTCTGGCTGGGGAGATGCCTCAGCTGGTAAGGGTACTTGTTGCTTAACCTGACAGGCAGTCTGAGTTTGATCACTGGACCCACATGAGGGAACAAGAGAGCTGACTCCTGCAAGGCCTTCTCAGAAGTCCGCCCATGCCCTATAGCTTGGACGTCTGCCCGCTCCAGATCTTGTCTCTGCTTCCTCAGTGCTGGGATTAAAGCCATGTGCCACCACGCTCACCTAGACTTTTTTGTTTGTTTGTTTGTTGTTTGTTTGTTTGTTGATCGAGACAGGGTTTCTCTGTATAGTCCTGGCTGTCCTGGAACTCACTCTAGACCAGGCTGGCCTCGAACTCAGAAATCCACCTGCCTCTGCCTCCCAAGTGGTGGGATTAAAGGCGTGCGCCACCACTGCCCGGCTGTTTTTTTTTTTTTTTTTTTTTTTTTTTTTTTTAATGTCCAGGAGCTGGTAAGCAACATTCCCCCATTAGATGTGTAATAAATTATTTGGTGATGCTAGAGAGAGAGAGAGAGGGCTAGAACATTTGCTGCTCTTCCAGAGTATCCGAGTTTGGTTTCTGGCACCCACACTGGACAGTACACAACCGCCTGGAACCTTCTTCTGGATTCCTTGGGCCCTTGGGCACACATGGCAGACATTCGTAAGTATCTCTGGATTTAGCTGTATATCTGGCTTTTATTCAGAACTGGGGTGAGCCAATGAGGTTTAATGCCCCAGCAAGCAGAAGCAGGTAACTGTCCATGGCTCTGGGAGGGAGGTCACCATCCCCACAGTTCATAGGGGCATCATTTGATTTTGATAGAAGCAGGGCCCAGATGTAGTGGAAGAGGGCTTATAAAAAGAGCAAACCTAGACTCAAGCCACACTACTCCTTGCATAGGGATTTGATGTTCGGCAACTCTGTGTCTTCTGAGGCTCTTTCCAGCTTCTGCCATGGCCTGTTCTCCCACCTTCAGGACAGGGACACTAGAACCTTCAACTCTCCTAGGATCTGCAGGGTATGAAGTCTACCAACACAAAGGCTGAGGGTGGCATCAAATACCCTCTGACACCCATGGCCAAGTCTCCCGACCTTGCTGCTGCCCAGCTACCAGATGTTCCCGCCAGTGTGTTACCAACATATCCTTGATTCATTGCTTTCTGACTGTTACTATATGACATCACCAAACTGTTACAATATTGTAACACAGTATTTTTTTTTATAACCTAATGTTCCTAGTTTCATCTTTGGCTCTAAAACAAATGATCTTTGTTTTGGTCCAAAAAACCTGCTGAGCTGGAGTCCTTTGTCTCATAGGCAGTTACCAGAATATGCCAGAAGCATCTCCCCACCAAGCCAGGAGACTGAGAGAAAGAGACAGCAGGCTAGCCTCCCACAAAGCCCAGGAGGTCCTTCTCATGCTTGGCCTAAAATGACTTCATTATATTCACAATGGTATATAGTTTCAAAGTTAAAAAAGGAAATGTTTGTGTAATAAAAGGTTGGGGGAGACAAATTTGTTATATTCTGTGTCCTTTTTTCTCAGACATTAGAGAGATATAGATAGTTCAGATTACTAGACGCATACCAATTATTATAATTCATCAGCAAGTGGTATCTAATGGACTCAGTGGTAACAGATCACCCTGAGGCTTGCTGATGCATTTCCTCATTTGCTAAAGTCACAAAAGTTTCCAAGGAGGAAAGGCATACAGATAGATGGCTTTTCTTATTAAAGAATAATCAGTGACAAAACCCAGGACATTCTCACCTGCTTAGAAGTGAAGCATTAATTTCCTAAAGAGACTCTGCAGAAATAAAATAACCCTCGTAGAAGTCAGAAATAAGCCGGGCGGTGGTGGCGCATGCCTTTAATCCCAGCACTCAGAAGGCACAGGCAGGAGATTGCTGTGAGTTTGAGGCCAGCTTGGTCTACATAGAGTCATAGACCAGTCAAGTCTACACAGTGAGACCCTGTCTCAAGTGCAAAAAGGCAATTTATTACAAAGCTTGCAAATTCTCAGGAAAAGGATGAAGTCTCAGGGCACAACACTCTCCATTAAGGCTAAGACCATCATAAACTGTGCTGGTCACCTCGACTCTCCAACTGTCTTGAGCAGCGCCAGACTCAGAGAGGGAAGACCCTGAGGCAGAAGTGCTTTTCTCAAAAAGGGCAGTGACCTGGGGCGGATCTGCAGAAATCAGAATTTCAAAGCAGCCTTGCTGTTCACCAAGTCACTCAAGGTGCTTGGTGTGTGGCCGGCCACTCCATCCTTCCACAGAGCTGGTAGAGGGGCAGAGGTACTCACCAGGCTCTGCCCTGTGCGGGTTGAGCCTCAAGCCGGCTCCACAGAACTCTCACCTCTGCATGCTTGCAGAAATACACCATGGTGGGCCTTTTCACTGTCATGGAAATGTTTAACCACGGCTGTTCTTAATGGAACAGTGAGATCTTGGATCTTGGTGCTGTTGGCGTCTGAGAAGAGTGAGTGGGTGACCTGCCCTGCATGGCCACAGCGGATGGAAGTGACTGTTTTAATGCTCTGTTACATTGTTTATTCACCTCAGCTCAGAGATGGATTTTAGACAATGAGCTTTAGTCTCTGTTAGCTGCCTGTTGACTACACTGGGTATTTTGTGTCCCAGTGTAGGCCCAAGCCTTTCTCAGGGTGAGCTTTAAAGCACAAAAAACCATGTCTTGGGTTGACATACTTCAACTAGCAAGAACAGTTAGCGAGAAGTAGAGCTAAAGAAGTCAAAAAAGCAAGGTTAGTACAGAGACTTTCTCAGAACTTTGGACTTCGATGGATTAGGCCTTTGTTTTAGGTTTGGCAGGTATCCTGGGTATATGTTGAGTTTTATGGCCTGACTGGTACAGCCATCATAGAATCAGTTGTGCTCAGGTCTGGGGCCCTGCTACACCATGATGTATGTGGGCCACCTTGATAGCCTTCCTTTCTATGTTGGAGATTGAAGCTAATGCTGTGTGTCTGCATGCCCAGATACTGAAGGTCCTTGTCCCCAATTGGTTTTGGATCTGTCAATAAAGATGTCTGTGTCCATCGGCTGGGCATGAGGCAGGACACTTAGAGTGGCATTGATAGCAAGCAGAGAGAATGACCTAGATGGGGGAAGAAGAGGGGAACTCACATAGTGGCAGAAAGTGAAACCAACCAGCCTTGTGGTTTTGTGTAAGGGGCCACTGGCCACTTACCACTGTGCCTGGGATAACAGGGGAAGGTTTAGCAGTACCAGCCATTGCATTAGCCAAGGCATTTCCAATCGCTATCCAAGATGGCTCCTGAGTGGGTGCATGGGTGAGAACCGCTGGGAGCACAAAGCAAAGCAGCCACAACCTCATTGCAACATCTCTCCGGTGGATCAGGAGTAAGAGCTCAGAATAGTACTATTGTAGACAATGAAACTTAATGTCCCCCAAGTTAAAGTAAAAGTCTACAATGTGGACAAATATGAACAAGTCCTATCAGATCATCTGAACTTCCAGGCTGGAGAATACCTGTTCCATCAGGGGCAGCTGGAGAGCCCCAAGAGGCACATAATGAAAGATTCCCACGGGGGAAGAATTATGTTCAAATCCTGCCTGTGTTGCCATCCATGCGGGTGGGGTTCCACTCTCCTCAGTGATGTGGGGAATTGACTTACTGAGAGAGTGTCCTAAATCAGGGGGCTCTGTGCTCTTTGTTGGTCCACCCCCAACTTCCCTGTGGGGAACAGGGAAATGAAAGTTTGACAAGATGCCATGTCCTCATGGAGCTGACTAGGATGCAGGGAGGCCGATGTTTGGTGCAGAGGGAACCTTCAGAAAAAGAAGAAGCCCACAGATTATCTGGGCACATTGTTAGGAAAAAGAAGAGGAAAACAGACAATTCTGCCTTTCAAATTCTGCATGCAGAAGGCAAGCAGACCCTGCAGAACCTCATGGTGGCTTGACTTGTGGGGACTGTACTGAGTGTGGGTAGAGGAGGAGGTGGGGGCTCCTGAAAAAGAAAGGTAAATTATCTCAGGGTAAACCTGCATTCCTATAGGTCCTAACTAGAATACTGACCTGCAGCACTGACCCAACCCTTTAATGGAAGAAACAGGCCATGTCTCCACCTAGAGGAAGATTCCATTCTTTACATTTAAACTCTTTTGGTTGTTTTATAATTATTCTATCTTCTTGTGTGTATGGGTGTGTGGTGGCTAATCTGGGCTGTCATTTGACTGCATCTCTAATCACTTAACACCAATGCAGACAGGCACTGGCGAGGGATTTTATTGATTGGATTATTTGAGGTGAAACGGCTCACCTTATATCTCTAACACACACCTTCTGGTGGCAGGCCACATAAAAGGACACGGAAGAAGGAAGCTTTGCTTTTTGCCTGCTTGCCTTTGCTCTCTCTGGAGTTAGACCCTGCTTTGGGATTGCAGTGAAAACAGAGGAGCAGCAACTCTTTTGGAATTCCCTCGGACTTCAGCACCAGATGGGGATGACAGAGGCAAACAGTCTCATGGATGGAGGAACCACCAAAGCCTTGCTCAGCCATTGAAGAAGACAGCCATTGTTGGAGTAGCTGAACCACAGCCTGTGATGCACCATAATATATCTCTTTAATGCATGTTTATGCAGAGAGAGAGAGAGAGAGAGAGAGAGAGAGAGAGAGAGAGAGAATTCATTCTAGTAGTTCTGTTTCTTACATAGTCGTGAGGAACACAAGGTATTTTGTCTACAGATAGGTCTGTGAAAGCAGTGGGGAAGTGTCCAAAGATGCCAGAAGAGGGCATCAGATCCCGTGCAACTGGATTTAACAAATGGTTATGAGCCACCCTGTGGGTGCTAGTTGTCAAACCCAGGTCCTCCACGAGAGCAGCCAGTGTTTCTAACTATTAAGCCATCTCTCCACCCATCTTTAAGTTTTCACAACATTTTTATAGAGTTCAGTTAGTGTGGTGGTTTGAATGAGGATGGCCCCCATGGGCTCATATATTTGAATGACGTGGTGCCTAGCTGGTGAAACTGTTTTGGGAAGGGTTAAGAGGTGTGTCTTTCTTGGAGTAAGGGTAAACTTTGCAGTCTCAAAAGGCCGTGCTAGGCCCATCAGCCTCTCTCTCTTCCTGACGTTTGCTTATGGGTCAGATGTAAGCTCTCGGCCACAGCTCCATCACCATGCCTACCTACCTGCTGCCCACCATGATGGTCAAGGAGACACCCTGTGAAACTGTAAGCAAGCCCCCAGTTAAATGCTTTCTTTTATAGGTTTTCTTGGTTCTGGTGTCTCTTCAAATCCATAAAAAATGACGAAGACAGGTTTACTTAAACCTTGCAAGGAAAGAAGAGAATCCCTCTGTACAGAGTCTCCACCCTGCACATTTCTCTTTCCAACTATCTCCAGAAGGCCTTGCTAGTCAGCACAGCCAAGGCCCGACACCGACTCATTGTTACTACCTGAAGACGTCTGTGACGGGGGGTTCCACTCTTGCTGTTGTGCATCCTTGGTCCTTAACAGATGTGCTTTACACAACACATACTCTAGTTTATACAGTGCTCTGCAGACAAATTCTACCATCCCAAAGAGCTCCTCTGTGCTGTCTATCTTGACAACTGGGGACCTGGTGTTCAAATACACAAGCCAACAGGGCAACATTTCCAATGCAAATCATTACACACACCATAGCACAACTGGATGAACCAATGAGTCTACAGACATGAGTTATAGCAGTACAAGTTATAGGATTCACAGGGGAGGGGAGCCCTTGAAGGCAGCCGCATCACTAAACAGTCCATCACAGCCTAGATAGTGACCCACAAAAACAGCAATCATGGTGGGTGCTCTTTACTAGGAGGCTGCCAGCCAGTTCAGGGTCACCTTCTCAACAGTCGTTTATTACCTCCATAACCTGGCACACAGTGGGGCGAATGAGTCTTGATGTGACTCTGAGTTTAGTGGCATCTGTCTTACTAAGAGGTCTCTGGAGGCAGATGAGTGTCAGCAACCCACCTAATGTGTTGATTTCACTGCAAAGTCTTCCCTGGAGTCTGTTCCCTGGCCCCACCCTCTCATTAACCCCTTCCTTATACTGAAACCTTATGTTCTCCCTTGTTGTGTAGAGCCAGTGTGCTCTGTCTAGTCTTTTAACCTAGGTGTCCACATTCTCATATGCAGGGGCAAGTCATCCAATGATCCAAGGACCTCCCACGCTGGAGAGCACTCTGCCAGAAGGACAAACACGTTGGGGTTTTTTCTGGGTATCGAGGTGCACACCTGTAACCCCACCATTTAGAGCTTTGGTTCTTGACTTTCCTAATGTTGTGACCATTAATTACAGTTCACGTTGCAGTGACTTAAGCCATAATATTAGTTTCATTGCTACCTTATACTCTAATATTGCTATTCTTATGAATCATGATGTAAATTTATACTTGTGTATATCAGTATGTATGTATGTATACATACACACACACACACACACACACATCCATATGTTTTCTGATGGTGTTAGGTGACCTCTGTGTAAGGGTCATTTCACCTTGTACTGGCTGGTTTTGTGTCAATTTGACACAAGCTAGTTATCATGGAGAAAAGAGCTTCCATTGAGAAAATGCCTCCTTGAAATCCAGCTGTAAGGCATTTTTTCAATTAGTGATCAAGTGGGGAGGTGCAATCCCTGGGCTGGTAGTCTTGGGTTCTATAAGAAAGCAAGCTGAGCAAGCCAGGGGAAGGAAGCCAGTAAGAAACATCCCTCCATGGCCTCTGCATCAGCTCCTGCTGCTTGACATGCTTGAGTTCCAGTCCTGACTTCCTTTAGTAATGAAGAGCATTGTGGAAGTGTAAGCTGAATAAACCCTTTCCTCCTCAACTTGCTTCTTGGTAATCATGTTTTGTACAGGAATAGAAACCCTAACTAACAGACCCACAGGAAGCCTGTCACCATCCTGCAGCCTGTGTGGGGTTTCCCTAAACTTGGCCCCATCAGCCCTGGGTCTCCAGTCCTCGGGTCACTGGGCACCCCAGCTCAGGAACTAGATGAAGTGTACAGCTCAGTTCTTGATGAGACAGGGACTAGCTTGGTGTATATAAACTTTTCCAAAGCCAAATGCCAAGGTGGTCAGTGATGTGGTTTCTGTGTGGGTCCTCCATCATCAGAGCCCACATGAGTTGCCCTACACCCTGGAAGGGACCCACACATCACTCTGTATCTTCTAAAAGGTTTCAGGAATCACACATGCCCAGGATGAGGACTTAGTGAGCCATTCTTCCTGGTGACTCCTGACTTTGACCCATGGAGACTTCCTTATACAAAGAGAAAAGAAAGATCATATGCAACCCATTCCCCACAGACCAAATGTGTAAAATTTCCAGGGACTCACCCTTGTCATGTGTTGATCACCCCTAGAATTAAGGTAAAGCCTGGCAATTCTTTATGCTAACCATCTGTTAAAACGTGATGCAGTGTCCAATCAGCTTTGGGCTGAGGGATAGCGAGAATGCTGAGCTCTATTACAGTTAAACTTTCTCCTCTGCATGGTTCCACTGTCCAGATTGACAGAGAAAAAGGCCAGAAAGTAGAGACTTCTAATCTGTGTCCCTAACTGCTAGGGCCACTGCTGAGCCCAAGACCTCCAGATCACAGTCACATTATTTATACTATTCAGCACTGTTGGTATTTGCCCAATTACTGCACCATCAGTGGCTCGCTTTACCTGAGTCCAGGGTGGCCTGCCAGGACTTGTTTCCTGTGATTGCCCTGTTTGTCTCAGAGATGCAGTCCACAGGTAGAAATGAGTGGATTGTACCACTTGGGGAATGAACTTTATAATTTCAAATGAGTAAACAGATCATTTTTATTAATATCCAACCATAAATAAAAATTCAACAATGAAATCAACAGCATGAAAGACAAAATCAAACAAATAACAAGAGATCCTCTCTCTAAAGAAATAACATCAGCTTAGGTGGGAACCACTGCTGGGTACAAGTCAGCAGATAATTTTCCTAGCTATATGTCCACCTCAGGCAGAGGGGAAAAACACTCTGGATCACCTAAGTGCACAACAGCAGCTCGAAATATGTGTTTGAAAGCTGAAACACCTGCGGCCACACCTGCGGCCACAACGGTGGCCACATCGACAGGTGACAGTGTAGCAGGTGACATGCGCAGAGGTTGATGTAAAGTTGGAAGCTGTACCGGAGCAGCTTCTGGCTCAAACGGTTCCACAACTGTTACTTCAAACAGCTCAGTGTCCTCTCCGGGTAGCAGGCTCTCCTGTGGCTCTGCCTCAGAAGCTGGCCTCACAGCCAGGCTCTCTCGCATCCCACAGACTTGGGCATCCTGCACTTGGGCCTCTGGAATTGTATTGAAATCTAAAAGCAGATGGAGATGGGATTTTAGTGAAGGCACCCTAGGGTTGGGTGAGCTTCCCAAGATGGCCTTGATGCTCACAAGAGAACATTTCAAGCCAGAGAATCCCTCCTAGTGGGGCATCCTCCCTGAGTGCTGTCCAGCCCTGGCTTCTGGCCAATGCTCTGGAAAATTCCCTGGTGGAACCCATCACCGAAAACCACTCCTCCCTTCCCAGGCAGACCACCCCAGGCCTCCTCACCTCTCTCAAATGTTAAATATTTGGCCTCGAGGTCCTCCAGCACTGATAAAATCTCCCTGGCTTGGGGATCTCTGTTTGTGGAATTGAGCCTCACATACACCTTCAGGTGATTCACGATATTCAAGTTCGGAGAACTACAAAAATCTTGGGGAAAGTTGTAAAGCCAGTATAACAGGAATTTGAATATTGAGCTGCAAGGAAGAGGAGGACAGAGTGAAGTAGAGTCAGAAGCCTGGCCTTGCATCACCAGCAGAGCCGTGGGCCCCATCAGACAAGGCAATGGCCACCAGCCTGTGTGCTGATGGGCGTAGTGGTCAGGAGAGTAAGGAGTGGCCAGGTGTGTCCCTAGAGGACAGATGGGGCTGGGCTGTGGTGGGGATGGATTCTCCCAGGGCCCTTCAGCTTCCATCCTTCCCTCAGCTGCTCAGAACCAAGGACCCCATTGGAGACCTCCAATTTTCTCCACCTGTAGGTGTCGTCTCAGGTGCCATCCCTCTAGTGGGAATCCCCAAAGCAGGGCACCGGACAAGTGTTTAGTCCTCAGCACAAACACCCCCGACCCGCAACACTGTACAGTAGGTCCTTACATCCCTCCCCCTTCCAACCATATCTCACTGCACAACTGAGCCCTTACCTCCCTCTTCCCCTGCACCTCACTGCCCAGATGGAATCTTACCTCACTTTCATGTGAAGGCCACTCACCTCTTTATTTGTTTGCTCCACACTGAGTGATGCCCGCAGGTACCATACCTGTAGCATTCCAGGAGGGTGTCACCATTAGGCCTTGTTTCTCCAACCTACTAATACATCTACAGGAAGCTACTTGAACCTGAGGTATCTAGAAAGAGACCATGGATCCTAGGGTCTCTCCGTACTGGTCTGAATTTCATGCTGTGCTCACAGATCTTCAGAGATATTCACACAATTGGCGGAAGCCTCACTGCTCCCTGCCAGGGCTCTTGCTTGGTTCTGGCATTCTTAGGTGGTCCCCCAGGGACCCTTGTCTGGTTCCATTAATCCATCTAAGTCAGATGGGATCAAGAACCTTTTATACAAATGGGGAAAGAGCTCTGCCAAAGGCACAAGAGATGGTAGTGTTTGACACTACCTGGGCACAGGGAAAAACACAAATTAGAGTCTCCCATCCCAATATGTGGCCATGTCATTTTGTAAGCTCAGATCTAGGACCAACACTGCCAGGGTACAATCATCTTTGTTGTGGGAATACAGAGTCCTGGGGAAAAGCAGAGCCCACCTCAAACCAGTGTTGGATGTAGCCACTCACATTTCCATCATCTGGTCCAGTACCTCCCAGGTGGTAACATAGTTTCTGTATATCTGCAGAAAAATGCAGATGGAGGTGTGGTCGTTGTTCTGAACAGCACCTGGTATATAGCGCAGTATTTCTTTAATACATTTTCTGCTCTTGGCAGTGGACCTGAAGGGATTAGGCTCAGAGGTTGGCTCCTGTTTGTTCTGAGGACAGTCCTAGGAAGGCAAGAGGGTATAAATGTAGAAACTCAGAGACAGCAGCAATCCACTACTGTCCATTGAAGAGTGAGCATAAAAAATGTTCCTCAGTGTCACACAGGAACACATACCCAGGCAGGGACCTCAGGGGCTAAAGGGGGCCATCCAGAATGTTCCCTGCTACAGGCTGGCCCTCCTTACCTGGGGATCCCTGGGCGAAGTGTGCCACCAGAGTGACAGAGGGTAGATCAAGAATTTCCATAGGCGTCCAAGGCGACTACTCTTGGCTTGTTTGTGGGCTGAACCACGGGAAGACCGAAAGCAAGCAAACATCTTACTGTGTCAACCGCCTCCAGACAAGTAAGTCAGGTGAGGCAACTGTTGGCCTCTGCTTACCTGGGGACCAGCATTATGACTTCATGTGGACTTTAAGCAAGTGAGGTCACTTCCTGAGGTCCTCCAGTGTGACTGCCTTCTCCTAGACTTTCTCATGGGGTTACCAGAACTGCCCACTGCTGTCCTTCTGTCTTCATGTGTACAGTGGGACACAGTGGTGTCCATAAACTTGTGCCTCTACTCTGTCCTGGAGAGCCTGGCTTCAGGGTGACCTGCAGTTTTGAGAAGGCAGGCAGAAATTTCGAAACCATCCCCTCCATGCCACAATGATGCCAGGAAAAAGCATTTCCTATTATGGTCTTCTCAGTGTCCTGACCTGTTCCATGAAGATCGTTTGAGAATGGGTTTTTTAGTATGTAGTCATGTGTATATGACCACAGTTGCCCTATTCCTGAGAAACCCCCTAATAGTGTTACCAGAAGGGAAGGCACATGTGGCCACTTGTGCTCATGCACACACATGGGCACAGGAAAGTATATGCACACACAAACACCCATACACACATAGACACAGACCCAAGGACACACAGAGTATCCATTTACAAACGTCTAGAAGCATGTCAATATAGAACAGCCCCACCTAGGGGAGCATTAGGGTTAATTGGTAGAGTTTAGTGTCGGGGTAATGAACTTTAGTAAAGTGTATGTGTTCATCTTTAATTGTGCCTTTCTCTTAGGGAGTAGGCAGGGCTCCTCTTCCTTTCTATGGGTCCTAGTGTTTGTCCCTTTTGGGCTTCCACAGGCAACAGTGTGCTTCTTCTTTATTTCCAGACAATGGGTGACATGGTTCTGGTTTGCAGGGTGTCCCATACTGCTCACAACATTCCCTACCCTGAGGAAAAACAATGCACTAACATTAAGACTTTGGAAGAGTTTCCATATCCTAAATCTTTGATGAGTACTTTAAAATAAAATCATAGGCTAATTTTTGATTCGTGAAGGAAAAATGAAAAAGTAATCCTTCTGTGCAGAAACAAAGAAGGAGGGAAAAAGCGAGGAGTCTGTGTGATTCCTATATTTTATAGAAAAATCAAAAAATCATATTTGTATACACAGCATGAAGCTCTCTTGGAAGGCAAATGGGATCAATGGATTTCCATGGAGACAGAAGGATGTATGGGAGGAGATCTGCCCAGTACTAATATGTACTTATACAACAATAATCTCCTGTCCCACATTACCATGCAGAGAACCATTTACATAGTTAATAATTTTTTCTTCTATGAAAATGTCTTATCATTTTACATGTATAAACCTACGTTGTCTATGACTGCATGTGTGCAGTGATCATAGAAGCCAGAAGAGTGAATTGGATCCCCAGTACCCAGGTTCTGCATGATTGTGAGCTGCCTTGTGGGTGCAGGGAATTGAACCTAGGTCTTCTCCAAGAGCAGCTAGTGCCCTTAACAGCTGAGCCACCTCTCAGGACCATTTTAAGATATTGCACCACTTGGTCACTAGAGGGGGGTGGTTCTCCATGGAAGTACAAGGAGGGCCTCCCTGTCCTGTGTGCTTGCATTTCAGTGACATTTCAGATAGGAATGGGGGTTGGGGGGCTACCACAGTGAGCTCAAAAGAACAGGATTGGGGGCAGGGTCTTCATTCCATTCTCGGATGTCCTTAATAGGCAGTTAAGATAAAATCAGATAATGTAGCTTTCAGGTTATCTTATTCTCTGCAGAGCAAGGGGCCCTGCCGCTGTGAAAGTTGCCAATCCCATCTCCTGCAGAAGCATGGGCCAAACCAGAACTGACAGTTTCTTCTCTGGGGCAGAGGGTGTAGAGGGTAATTAATGGGAGTTCTTCAGAGGCTCATTTCCAGACTGATTTATCTTTACCTAGGAATGCTGGGCCTTGTCCCATAGTCAAGGCTATCAAAGCCTCTTGTGCATTCTGGGTAGGCCTGGATGCCAGTCCCTTTCCAACCTGTGCTCATATAAAGTCCATGTGCACTTGTACCGGGTGGGGCTGAGACACCAGCTCCATGTTGTCTGGCTCCTCCTGTTTTCCCAGGGGAGCCAGGGGAGCCTGGGTGAGCATCCCAGGGAAACTGTTGGAGCTTCTCTGACCCAGGATGCCACCAATCACCAGCCAGATGTGCCTATCCCCTGACACCTCAGCTCCTCAACGTTCTGCTCCTGTACCTGTTCACATTCACCACAGGGCTTCCGACTCCCAGGGATTTTTAGGGTCAGAGTCTGGGCCCTGGTAACCCCAACAGCCTAGACTGTGGCCACCCATTTTCCCTGGACCTGTTTGGCAAAAGTGAGGAGCAGAAAGGGACTGGGTATGGTGAGGAGTGCCTTTTCCCTAGTGCTTGGGAGGCAGATGCAGGTGGATGCCTGTGAGTTCTACATAATGAGTTCCAGGAGAGCCAGGCTACATAATGGACTCTTTCAAGGTCTAAACAAAACAAGCCAAGATCCCTCAATGACCTGAGACTGCCTAAGGCTGGACTTGCTAACCAGGGATCCACTCATCATGGTTTCCTCTCTAGCACCAAGTGCAGCTCTTCCTACACATCTGTGTCTAAACATCCTGCCAGGGGTATGCACCCAAATGGTGCTGAAGCTCTTTGGGAGCCCCTTTTGGACATGTGTTCTCTGGCCTAATCCATGGTAAAGATTTACTTTTCCTTTGTGTGATGTGTAAGTATCTTCTGGGGGAAGCCTCTCTGTACAAATGCTTTGGTCCTCTTCATTCTTTTATGTACTTAAAATCACTCATAGCTGGGCAGGGGTGGAAAGTGTCTTTAATCCTTGCAGTTGGCAGGCATATATGGGTGGATCTCTGTGAGTTCAGGGCCATCCTGGTCTACAACATAGATTCCTGGACAGGCAAGCAATACAGAGAAACCCTGTCTAGATAAACAATAAAAAATGACTTCCAGATTTTTATCTTCTTTGTACTGTGCACCCATGTGCAGGAGTATGTGCACATGTGCACACCCCTAGGTGTGTGTACAAATAGACAAAGGCACACAGTATCTTACACAATCCTTCTCTGCCTTATTTCCTGGAGACAGGGTCCTTTATTAAAATCTGGGGCTAAGTTGGCAACCAGGAGGTCCCAACAAATTTTTTAAAGGAGAGAAAGAAAATCAATATTTGGCTCTTGTGATGGCATATCCTTGCAGAATAAATCTCAAAAGTGAGGGTTTCACCTGGAGTAACACGTGCGAATGACAGCTCAGGGTTGTCCTGGGCAGAGCTGGGAGCATACTGACACATCCACAAGTCACAGAACGCTGTGCTGACCAGACCCCCCACTGCAACATCCTTAGCATTGGGAAATGTCCAGGAGACCCTGAGGGGCAGGCTGGGTTCTATGGCATGGTCTCATGCTTCTGATCCTCTGCACTGGCTGGTGGTGAAATCTGGGGGAAGGGGTGATCTTAGCCTCAGAAGTAGGTCACCTGTGTTGGGCTGGTGAAGGTTTCTCTCAGTCCCTCATTCCAGCCCCAGGGACTCTGCTTCCTGTTCTGGTCCACTCAGCATTTCTGTCACTGTGACAAAGACTCTGACAAAAGCAACTGGCGGAAGACAGAGTTGATTTGTTGACAATTCCAGATTCCAGCCACATCTGCAGTAATGTTGAGGCATTCCATAAACATTCAAGAACAGAGAGAATGAATGCGGGGAATATAGACATGCAGAGTCAAGAACAGAGAGAATGGATGCAGGGAATATAGACATGCAGAGTCAAAAACAGAGAGAATGGATGCTAAGGTGTGGGCGCTGAGCTGTGGAGAAAGTATTAGAGACTAAATCCAGTGATATCATCAATTTATGTCGAAAGGACAGTGTTTCAACGTTTGAGAATCAGTTAATGCAATTCACACTAATTGAGAGATGGATATAAAACATTTGTTCACCCAGATAGACTCATAGAATGAATGGTTACAGATTACAGCACGGGTCTTAAAGTTGTGATTTTTTTCTTTTCTTTTCTTTTTCTTTTTCTTTTTTTGAAGGAACTGATTTCTCAGGTAATAAGCAATAAAAAGCATTTTTTATATGGGAAAAGACATCTGCCCCGCTTGTCATCACGTCAGGCACAGGGGTAGGGTGTTCAGAGCTTTCCCGCTCGGTATGTAGAGCATGATGGTATGGGACAATGAAAAATGGCAAAATAAATATACGAAAGGGATTAGGATTTCAAAGATACAAAATTGTCATTGTTTCCTCTATATATAGCTAGAAAATAAGGAAACAAAAGATGCCAGACTTCTTATTAGTAAGAAACTTAATAATGTCGGGTAGAACGCCATTGAAAATAAATTTCTGGCAGAAATGAATGAAAGCAAAGTCAAGACAATGATGCCTTCAACAATAATGTCAAAATGTCAGCTCTCTACTGCATGCTGCATGAGGAGAACTCCATGTCTGTGTTTGCAGGCACACGGTATTCTTCATCAAAGAAGAGAAATATATATATATATATGTATATGTATATGTATATATATGTACACACATATATATGTACACACACACACACACACACACACACACACACATATATATATATATATATATATATATATATATATATCAAGGCTAAAAAATGCCAACTACTCAGACAGCACTAGCAAGACACTAGCAAGACTTTTCTTTGGAAAACTATAAAATATCATAGAAAAACATAAATGCAGTCAAGCACATGGAGGAGTAGACTGGACGATGGTAAGACTGAATGTATTCACCACATTCTCTCTAAATCACTCTGTAAATGCAACATGCCTCAGAAAAGCAGAGTGAGCCTATTTATTTATTTATTTATTTATTTATTTAGTTTGTTTGTATGTTTGTTTTTTATCTTTTTCAAGACAGTTTCTCTATATAGCCCTTGTTATCCTGGAATTTACTCCATAGACCAGGTTGGCCTCGAACTCAGAAATCTGCCTGCCTCTGCCTCCCAAGTGCTGGGATTAAAGGCATGTGCCACCAGTGCCCAGTTATTTATTCATTTTTACTTGCTGATTTGTTTCCATTCATTGTCTCTGTCACTAATCCAGGGAATCACTAAGCAGTATTTAAGCTCCACGTGTAAACCATGAGGTTTTATAAGATAAGGAAGTTATTGGATCTAAGGTGAAGTTGCCCACTTGGTGTTAAACACATCTAACATCACTCTAAGCCTATCAAGTTCCTATCAGAAAATCTAGTTTATGTAAAGACATAATGAACCTTAACATATGCATAACAGAGACTTGAATTTGCCCTAATATAAAGTGGATTGTATGTGATTGTGTGTAAATCACCCGGCATCATCAATCACTGTGCTGACATAGACTTCTGGCTGACTGCTAGCGTTTTACTTTGGAAACTAATTCTTCAAACATGATTGAAATTGACTCTCAGGGCCCTTCTCTGTCCAGGTCCACAGAGGAGCAAACCTCCATTATTTGAACCAACCTCAGGTCCTTTGTGAACTCATCCACACAGTTCCCGGCTGTCTTCATGGCATCTGTGGTGTTTAGCTGCTCTAACAAGTCATGTGCAAGGCTTTAGAGAAGAGGCAGTGTGGGAGTTTGAAAGAGAATGGCTCCCATAGGATGAGAGGGAGGGGCACTATTAGGAAATATGGCCTGCTGGAGCAGCTGTGGTCTTGTTGGAGAAAGTGTGTCACTGGGGGCTGGCTTCCAGGTCTCAGATGCTCAAACCAGGTCCAATGTGGCATTCACTCCTGCTGCCTGCCAAACTGGCTGTAGAACTCTCAGCTCCTTCTCCAGCACCATGAGACACTGATCATGCTAGAAGAGAATGTGGGGATAAATCTTGAACTCATTGGTACAGGAGACAATTTTCTGAACAGAACGTCAATGGCTCAGGCTCTAAGATCAACAATTAGTAAATGAGGCATGATGGGAGTAAAAGGCTTCTGTAGAGCAAAGGACACCATCAATAGGGTAAAACAGCAGGCTACCGAATGGGAAGTATTTCACTGGTTCCGAATGTGGCAGAGGACGGATTTCCAAAATATATAAAGAACCCAAGAAACTACACATCAACGAAGAAAATCATACAATCAAAATCGGGTAGAGATCTACAAAGAGAATTCTCAACAGAGGAATCTAAACTTCCATAGAAGTACTTAAAGACATGTTTACATCCTTCGCCATCAGGGAAATGCAAGTCAAAATGCCTCTGAGATCCCATTTTGCTCCTGTCAGAGCAGCGAAGATGAAACTCACCAGTGACAGCTCATGATGGCAAGGATGTGGGACAAGGGTAACACTCCTCCTTTGTTTGTTCGTGTGCAGCCACTATGGAAATCAGTTTAGCAGTTTCCAGGAAAGTGTGGAATTGATCTAGTTTGAGAGGAAGCTATACCACTCCTGGCATATACCCCACAGAAAGTCCACCATACTGCAAGGGCACTTGCTTTTTTGGTAACATCCCAATGTTGTAGCAAACCTAGATGTCCCTCAAGTGAAGAATGGATATAGAAAATGTGGTATATTTACACTATTGACTATTATATATGTGTTAAAAACAAGGACATCATGAAATTTGCAGGCAGAAGGGTGCAACTAGATAAAATTATCCTGAGTGAGATAACCCAGTCCCAAAAAGACAAGCATAGTATGTACACACTTATAAGGGGATACTAATCATAAAGTACAGGATAACCATGCTAAAAATCACAGACCCAGAGAAGTCAATAAAGAGGGCTTGGGATAAGGGTTGGTATGGGGATGCTTGAATCTCACAGAGAAGAGAAAATAGATTTGACAATGCTGTGGATGGAGAGAGGGGAGTGGTTGGGGTTGGTGTGGGATGGGGATAGGATGGAGGATGTGGGGAAATGGAGGGAGAGAGCTGTAAGAATGACAACAGGATTAAGGGGGTGCATCTCTGGGAGGAGCTAGAATGCTAGGATAATAGAAACTCCCGGGAATCTATGAGGGTGTCCCTAGCTAAGACTGCTACCAAGGGGGAACTGAAGCCTGAACCAGTCATACCCTGTAACAAGACGTGGCTTCCAATGGAGCGATCAGGACAGAAACCCAGCCACAACACCTTAGACCTACAATTTTTCCTGCTTACAAGATGTGTAGGCTTAAAGATGGAGCAGTAGTTGAGGGAAAGGCCAACCAATGACTAGTCCAACTAGAGACCCAACCCGTGAGAGGGAGCCCACCCCTGACGATGTTAAAGTCTCTGCTGTGCTTGCAGACAGGAGCCTAGCACAGCTGTCATCAGAGAGTCCTCACCCAGCAGCTGAGGCAGACAGATGCAGAGACCCACAGCCAAGCATCATGTGGAGCTTGGGAATCCTGCTGAAGAGGGAGGAAGGAGTGATGGAGCCAGAGGGGTCAAGGTCACCCCAGGAAAACCCACAGACTCGTCTAACCTGGGCCCACAGGGGCTCACAGAGACTGGACTGCCAACCAGAGATCTCCTGTGGGATTCCTTAAGTGTTAGCAGGGGCTATCTCTGACTTCATTGCCTGACTTTGGATCCCTGTCCAACTGGGCTGCCTCACTCTAGCCTCACCAAAGGATGTGGCTTTTCTTGCTGCAACTTGATATGCCAGGGCTGGTTGCTGTCCATGGGAGGGCTTTCCTCTTTTGAGGAGAAGGGGAGAAGTGGTTCATGGGGGGAGGGAAGGAGAGAGGGACTGGCTGGGAGGAAAGGTGGGGAAGCTTCAATCAGGATGTAAATAAATCAATAATTTAACTAATAAAGAAAGTTTAAGCCAACAGGACATGGCATGCTTAGATTCTAGCACACCAGAGAGAGACAGGAGGATCTCTGTGAGTTCAATGCCAGCCTGGTCTACAGGACAGTCAGGAAAATGTATATATTTATGGGATAGAGAATGGTGTTCAATTTATATACAGACATAGATACAGAGACAGATGAACACACATTCACACACATACACTCACACAAATCTCTTAATTCTACATATGTATTATCTCACATATTTGTATCTAAAGGAAAGTTCTGTTTTACTGATATAATCTTTCCTTCCTGTTTTCTGTATCTTATCCTCAAAACTGCTTATAGGATAGAGTACATGATAAGGGATTGTGTCACAGGATCAGCTCAGATGCACCATACAAAGGAGAAGAAACACAAGGAGGAGAGTGGGGCAGGGGAGGGGCTTCTTCCAGGGGCGGCCAGGCCTAGGCAGAGGCTGAGGAGCCCTCAGGGAGCACAGAGCCAGGAGGAGGCAGGCCCCAGGAGAGCACTGTACTGGGAGGAAGACAGGCCAAGCAGGACATGTTTTCATGACATGGAGGCAGGGGGAGACGCCTTCCTTCAGGTCCTGACAGCACAGCACTGAGCAGGGGGGGACTTCTCATGTCCCAAGTCAATGCTGCTTCAGAGCACAGGCCCTCAGTAATCGCAGGGAACAAGGCTCAGTGCTAACTGCCTAGGCAGACCCTGGCAGTGCCCAGTGTCTCTGCCTCTCCTGTGTATTTCTCAGCCCACTATGCCAGGCTGGTTAATCTTTCTCTTATCTGCAAGTCACTGCACGCGATGGCTGCAGGATTCGCTCTGGCAAGCACAGACTGCTGACTTCAGAAGTTGATGAGTGTCTGGGCCATCTGGGGAATGACCAACTCACAGAGCTTCTGCCAATGCCCTGATGATAACCACTCCTAAGCCATGAATGGCCCTCCCCCCGACACACTGTGGAGTCTCAGCGACCACCAGGCCCCTTACCTCTCAGATTCCTTAAGTAGAAGAACAGCCCCACTGCAAGCATGAACAGACCGAGCGCCATGCCCATGACTCCGATCAGCATCTTGTTCTGTGCAGATGTGGACCGAGCCCCTAAGGATGGAAGCCAGGGGTGGGTTTTATCTCAAATTCAGCACCTCACAGTGCGACCCTGTTATCAGTGCAGTGGGGAAGCTAGAACCTGCCACTTCTGCAAAGACATTTCAGAGTCACACAAAGCATCAAGGTGGAAGACAGGGGCTGCGGCCATGGATGAGAATGAGAACATCTGGAGTTGCTCTGCCCATCTCTGCCATCTCTTGTAATGAAACTGGCGAAATTATTTCTGTTAATCAAGCAGCTGCAGCTGGTGGGTGGGGAGTGTTGCAAACCACAACATTGCCAAATAATCTGCTATGCATGAGACTGTGAGCATCTCTACAACCACCAGTGCAGGAGCAGATCAGAACAAGGACATAACGGTGGTACCCACATGCACTTTCTGATCCAGTGCCTACTGAGGGAGCCAGCCACAGCACAGATCCAGAATGGAACAAGATAAGAGAAAGCAAGCACATGCTGACCCCTAGAGTGGGCCTTTGAAGTTAACCTGTCACACTACTCTCCTGTCCTGAGACAGTGTCATCTGCACATTGTCCTGTAGCTGCAGCCACCGAGACTCTTGGGTTCCCCTGCAGGACACAGGTGCATATCAAGCATTTTCAGGGCTGGGGATCACCTTCTCTTGCACATGTGGGATGACAAAAACTGGGCCGGCTACCTGTGGTTCATAAGTAACTTGGTCCAGGTTCATCTGTAGCTCTGTGTTCACTAGTGTGCTGGGGAGAGCCTAACACCTTATAGAGTCTTCTACACCCTAAAGAAATGAACCTGGACAAACTGACCATTGACAGACCTTTTGTAGGATGGCCAGCAAGCCTCCGATGGCCGCTCCACTTTGCTCCTAATAGCTGCCGTCCTTGAGGAAGTGTGTCTTTCTGGGGCTTTCGATAAACCCTGAAGGTTCATTTTGTCCTGATTTTGACAAAGTACATAGCTCATGCCATGTACTGTACTGGGGACATTTGTCTTCATTGACAAACCTGGTAGAGGGCACCTAGAACTTCCCCCACTCTATCTAGATCTTTTCTTTTTCATTGACTTTCTGTTTAGGAACATTTCCACACAGCCTCCATCTTAATCAGAAAAAAAAATGCTGGGTATTGATGTGTAACTAGGAGAGGAATGAAAGCTAGCAACTCAGAAATGCTATTCACTTTTCCGGGTAGAATAACCCCTGCCCATCCCTTGTGGGCAGGGATTTATAGGGTCAGAGAGAGAGAGAGCTAAAGATCAGGCTCACTCCATGGTGGGCAGGGATTTGCAGGGTCAATGGGTTTCCCACTCACTCCACTCCACTGCGACAGGGCTGGTCAGGCTGGGATGCTCCACCTGGCAGGTGTAAACCTCTCCACCCTGAGGAACCGCCTCCAGCATCACCAGCGTCTGGAAGGTCCAGTCTCCGTTTCTGATCAGGCCTGTGGACACGATCCCAGTCTTCTCCTCCTCGCCATTCCGGAACCATCGGACTTCAATGCTGCCCGGGTAGAAGTCACTCACAGAGCAGACCAGGAGGGTGTGGTGTTGCAGGGGCTGCGTCTTTGTGGGGTAAGCACAGTCACCAGAGGGGCTCAGCTAGAGGAGAAAGGGATGTAGGAAAGAGTTCTGGATGGTCCAGCTGTCCTCCTTATTGGAAGCCTGCCTACCTCCATCCACCCAGGCTGAAGAACTCAGGGCTTCTAACCCTGTCCCTCAAGTCAATCCTGACAGCAGGGACTGTAGGATTTGAATAAAGAAACCTATAAGGACTTATTTTATAACATGGAATGATAACTCATTATTGAACTGAAATATTTTTAGTTTGAAAACATGCCTGAAAGCAGTGTATGTAGAAAGTTCATGAATACAGTACTTCAAAGCACAAACCCCATAGAGCAGCTCAAGTATGGGTCTCTCCTGGGGAGCAGGAGCAGAGAGAGGGGCTTCTCAGGGATCCCAAGGCAAACAAAAGTTAAAACGTCATTACAGTAAGGGCTAGGGAGATGGTTCCGTAGATAAAGGTGCTTGCTTCCAACACTGATGATCTGAATTCATTTCTGAGGACCACATGACAGTTGAAGAGAATACCTCTAAAAAGCTGTCTTATAATCTCCATACACATGACACACATACTCCTCTCTCTCTGTCTCTGTCTCTGTCTCTGTCTCTGTCTCTGTCTCTGTCTCTCTCTCTCTCTCTCTCTCTCTCTCTCTCTCTCACACACACACACACACACACACACACACACACCACATGTTTACCCAGCTTCCTCTGATCTAAAGCTTACCTTTTAAGTTCACCATGAAGATATCTGGACAAGGGCATAGTTATTTCTGCATCTGTCTGCTGTAGCACGATAATTGTCCAGGATGTCCTTCTGGGTGTTCAAGTACTCAACGATGGGCTGCCCCAGCTCAGTCACTGCCAGAAACTTCCCATTGTCACTGTCAAAGCGGGCAAACTCTTCCTGGTTATAGATGAATCTGGTCACAGTCCACACACGCTCCCTTCCATGTAAGTAGTGACACTCGGCCTTCAACTGCTCCAGAAAACGTGCTGTGGGGACAGGAACACTCTATTACAGGAAGTCTGTGTGGACAGACAATGCCCCAGACTTCGAGTTTGTGAAGGGATCGACAACACGTGCAAAGACTTTATTTCCTGTACCCTCTAATCCCACTAGCCCACACCATGAGCCCATCCTCAGCCCCTGAAGCAGAAGGAGAATCTTGAGTTTTGTTATGGTTTTTGTGGTAAGAAATCCTAATAAAAAACAATCTAGGAAAGAGAAGGATTTTCAGATTATAATTTGAGAATATCTGCTATTGCCAATAAGGCAAGGCAAGAGCTTGAAGCTCTTTACCAACAATCATGAGGAGAGAGAGAGAGAGAGAGAGAGAGAGAGAGAGAGAGAGAGAGAGAGAGAGAAACTTAGACCCTTATGTCTCCCATCTAGTTTCTTCTTCTCCTATGCTCTTCATGGACCATCGTCTAAGGAATTTTGTTACCCACAGTGGGCTGAGACTGCCTATATTAACTCCTAATCAAGATATTTCCAAATAGACATGCCTACATGCCATCCTGATAGATAATTCCTCTCTTCCCACATGATTTAATTGGAGTCAAGTTGACAGTTAAAACTAGTCAGTACAAAGAACATGCAAGACAGGGACTGCCTTCTGATCCTGCTCCATCCAGCACATGCTGCCTTATCTCAGGTCCACAGATCTTCTCCCTCCCCTTAAATAGCACCAATGTAGAATATCATTCTATAAGTCAAACCTAAGAACTGACTGTGTGTCAGGCCTTGTTGTTCCTGCGAACCCTAAGAGAGAAAATCGAGTCTCTCCACTCTTGAATCTTGAAATTAGTGCAAGAGAGGGATGAAATTATTGAAGACTGAAAAATTCAATCACATGTAATTCTATTAACAGAGAATAGAAAGGCAGTTAGGGACATGGCCTTTAAAACCTTGCCCTATCGGCCTGGAAGCCAGTCTTCTTCTGACTGCCTTTGTAACAAGATGTTAGGACTCTCAGCAACTCCAGGACCATGACAGCATGGACATTGCCATAATTCCTGCCATGATGATAATGGAGTGAACCTCTAAACATGTAAGCCATCCCCAGTTAAATGTTGTCTTTTAAGAGTTGCTATGGTCATGGTGTCTCGTCACAGCTGTGCAACCCTAACTAACAGCTGTGGAGGAATAGTTCTTCAGATGTGTAAGTTGATGTCAGCTGGAAGAAAGAGCGTGGTGAAGGGAAGAGAAGCAAGTGTGGTGATAATACCATTTGTGAAACACTTGAAGACATGATCAACTGCATGAATACAGAGGACAGTTGGGGTGAATATTTGAGAATATGAGGGAGGGGTTCAGTTGTAAGTGTCATCACAGTGTGATGGTTTGTATATGCTTGGCCCAGGGAGGGGCACTATTAGGAAGTGTGGCCTTGATGGAGTAGGTGTGTCACTGTGGGTGTGGGCTTTAAGACCCTCATCCTAGCTACCTGGCAGTTATGAAGATGTGGGAACTCTTAGCTCTCCCCTACACCATGCCTGCCTTCATGCTGCCTTCATGGTCCTGCCTTGATGATAATGGAATGAAACTCTGAACTTTTAAGCAGAGCCCCCAATTAAAAGTTGTCCTTTATAAGTGTTGCCTTGGTCATGTTGCCTGTTCACAGCAGTAAAACCCTAACTAAGACACATGGGGATCCCCAGCCCTCCAAAGACTTGACTTCCAAAGCAGAAGCAAACTGTAGAAAGAGGAATTCCCCTAGCTATTATGGAAGCCCCATCTACAGGACCAATGAACTTGTGGGATGGTAACACCTGGCACTGTGGTAAATGCACCTGTGACAGGCACAGCTCTTCCCACAGGGCTACACGTGTCGTTGCTTCTCATCCCCACAGACCGCTCTGCAGCAGGTACCATCCTCTCACTGAGTACTCTGATGCCCAGTGGAGTCAAATGGCTTTTCCACATTGCACATCGTGGAAGATCAAGAAAGAGCTGGCAGCATGGGAAAATGTGGCAGTGACGTTCTGGTGTATAACAATCACATATCCTTATGCTATGCCTCATGCAAATCTTCCTCGCTCGAAATACATTCAGAGATCTGCCAGACCACCAGGCACTGATGCTAGTTCAGAGAAGAGCTGAGAACTCTAAGGGGAAACTGTTTGAAGGACACTGACTGAGGGAGGACTGTGAGCATCAGCCAATGATGGCTATTCCAGGCAAACAAAGGGTTGCCATGGTAATTCTGGGGCCTTGAAGAGGGGAACAGAGTAAATTACAACCAGCATGGTGGAGTGTCTCTTTAGTTTCATCTGCTTGGCAAACTGAGACAGGAAGATGGCAATTCAAGATACTTACCCAGTCTATGTAATAATTTTAGTGTCAACATGAACAACTTTGGATCATACTTTTTCAAAACATAAAAGAAAAGAAGAAAAGAAAAGGGAAAATAAAAGACAAGAAAACTTTAGGGATAGAGTTAGGCCAGTATCTGAGAAGCTCTCAGGGGTAATGAAGTTTGTCAGATGAATCTCTCATATTAGAGAAAAGAACAACAAGAACCTCAGGTCCCAGTTTGGAGGTTTGCATCAGCTGTGTCTCATGACTTTAACTATATATCTCATAAGAAACAGTCTAATAGAGGAGTCCTTAGTATATTTACTTTTTATTATGTTTTGACTTCTGACTTGTCAGGATAAAGGATACAGTCTGTCATGATGGGGAAGCCTCAGAGGAAGGAGCACAAGGTGGCTCTTCTCATTGCCTGTGCAGTCAGGAAGCAGAGATATCAAGAACTGGCCCAGCTGTACAGCTGCAAGCCCCACTCCCAGAGATATTCCTCCTCCATCCATGCCCCACCTCTAAAGGTTCCACAGCCTTCAAACAGCACTGTGACTGCAGGGACTCAGTGAACACAGGTGCTCTGGGGACCTTCCTTCCTCAAACCACAGCAGGGGAAACCTGACAGAGGGGTCACTGTAAGGTCAGGAGGAAAGGCCCACCACACCCTGTCACAGGCAAACAGCAGCCTTCACAGCAGGAGAGTGAAGGTCCTTCCACACATGACAGTGTTGGGAGCTCAGTGGCCTTATAGTGACTGCTCAGCTCTACAGATTGGATGGCTTTGGTCCATACATTACCCAGAATACATGCTGGTGCCTAGTCACTCCTTGGGAGGGGACAAAAGTTATGAGTTACTGTGCACCTCACTGATGTGCATGCAAAGAAGGAAAGGGTTAAGGAGAAATGGCAGACAGTCAGGCCGGCAGGAAGGAAGCAAAACGTAGTAAAAAATAACCTTGAATACAAATGAATTAAAGCCATCAATCAACTGATATAAACTGGCTGAAAGGATAAAAATAAGTCTCAACTATGTACTGGTTACAAGAAACTCATCTTCTAGCCAGGCGTGGTGGCGCACACCTTTAATCCCAGCACTTGGGAGGCAGAGACAGGTGGATTTCTGAGTTCGAGGCCAGCCTGGTCTAGGAAGTGAGTTCCAGGACAGCCAGGGCTACACAGAGAAACCCTGTCTTCGAAAAACCAAAAAAAAAAAAAAAAAAAAAAAACCAAAACAAAACAAAGCCAAAACAAAAGAAAAAAGAACAAAAAAGAAAAACAAAAATAAAACAAAAAACAAAAACAAAAACAAAAAACCCAAAACAAACAAACAAAAACAAACAAACAAAAACCAAGAAACTCATCTCCTTCATGGACCTATGCAGAGGGTTAGAAGGAAGGCTGAGGAAAGATACATCACACAAATGGAAACCAAAAGGTAGACAAAGTAACAATACTCACATCAAATAAAGCAGAGCTTGCATTTTAACAAGCAAAAGAGACAAATAATTTCACTGAATGTTGGTACAGTGATAAATTTAGCAAAATTATGTAATGGCTTTAAATAGACATACATAGATAAACCTGACGTGGAAGCAACACATCATATAAGTCAAATATTAAAGAGAGAGAGAGAGAGAGAGAGAGAGAGAGAGACAGAGAGACAGAGAGAGACAGAGAGAGACAGAGACAGAGAGACAGAGAGAGAAATAGAGAGTGTGTAATACAGCAATAAATATGCACTGCCTCCCCCCAATTTTCCTTAAGGGACAGATGTTCAGAGAGAGAATACTCAAGTAACTTCTGAGTTTTCTTGTTTACAGGGCGGAACCAGAAGAACTATGGCTAGTCAGAGAACATCCCACCCATCACTAGCAGAGCACACAGCTGTCTTTAGGAAGAAGTGCACATTCCCCAGGACACAGCACATGTTGAGCCATGAAATAAGGCTCAATAAATTTTGCATGAAAGTCATCTCATGCATCTTCTCTGAGCCAGAATAAGGTAAAACTGCAGTTAAAAAGGTCTTGGGATGTGAGATGGCTGAGCAGTCGTTAAGAGCACCCACTGCTCTTTCAGAGGTCCTGAGCTCAATTCCCAGAAACCACACGGTGGCTCACAACTATCTGTTATGATATCTGATGCAATCTTCTAGTTTGTGTCTGAAGACAGCTGGAGTGTAGTCATATAAATAAAAGATAAATAAATCTCTAAGAAAAGGCAACAAGGAAAATAGCAGCAATACAGCTGGGATGGACTTCAGGACTTTCCCATAAATGGCGGCTGTATAACTGAAGATGCTAAGAAGGAAAATAAAGAACTTTCCTGAAACACGCATGTGTTGGTGTCAGCAAAGGCTGTAAGGACAAGGACGTTTGGGGAGTTTTTGTTGTCTCTTTAGAGTTGTGCTCCAGAGTATGTTTAATATACAAGGTGAGAAGTTTCATACAGACATCTTCCATCAAAGAGTAGCATGGACCTTAGCCATGTTTTCACCACATTTTTCTCTCCTGCCTCTTCCTGGTGCTTTCTATTTTCCAGGATGGCCCTTCCCCTCAGAGCTCCCTGAGTCCTGGGTCTTGCTTGCTGTAGGTACTATGACTGTGGTCAGCTTTGTCCTGTTTTCTGAAAGCAGCACTATTTTGGTTTTGCTCATCTTCCCTTTTCATGGCTAAAGGATTTTTTTTTTTTACTGATAA